>JAQNDB010003430.1:0-29421 GCA_029204045.2 Tillandsia leiboldiana | reverse complement strand
CAAAATGATAATCATACAATCCGCTGTACAGCCTGGCTCAACCGGAGGTAACTCCAAACATACAACGTGACAGCGCACGTACAAATGGCATCACTACGCGGCTCGCAAAAGGAAAAAGTAAAAAACTAATCTGCTGTAATCTCCTCTGAAGGGGTACCGCTACTCTCCAACGACGGGTAGGGATCTATCTCGCAACTCTCTCGCTTCGATCAACAATCGCAGAATCAGCAACATCCGCTAGGACTCTACAAAACAGAGGAGAGGAAAGAAAATGAGGGGGAAAACCCCCAGAGGGTGAGAGAACTACACCAAAAAGGGAGTTCTCAGTAGGTACCACCGCCGACCCGACAGTATGCCCACTAAGTCCTCAAAATACAAAAGCTAACCAAAACCGTAAAGACTAAAAAAGAAGGAAGCTGGAGACTCTCAACAGCTATCCACCTCTATGCCTGCTGAGCCTGCCTATGCCTGCCATGCCTGCCTATGCCTACCTATGCCTGCCATGCCTGCCTATGCCTGCCTATGCCTGCTTATGCCTGCTATGCCTGCCATGCCTGCCTGCGCCTGCCTATGCCTGCCATGCCTGCCTATGCCTGCCTATGCCTGCCATGCCTGCCTGGCCTGCCTATGCCTGCCATGCCTGCCATGCCTGCCTATGCCTGCCATGCCTTCCTGCGCCTGCCTATGCCTGCCATGCCTGCCATGCCTGCCTATGCCTGCCTATGCCTGCTATGCCTGCCATGCCTGCCTGTGCCTGCCTATGCCTGCCATGCCTGCCTGTGCCTGCCTTTGCCTGCCATGCCTGCCATGCCTGCCAAGCCTGCCTAATGCCACGGTCAACAACTCACAATGACCCTGGGACCACCGTAACCCCAGACGGTTCCCAACAACACTAGCACTGGTCTAAACACAGCTACTAGACTCCACTCGGTCCCCCTGACACGAGTGCAACTATAAGGCAAATGTCTGTAATAAACCCAATCTAATGCCACCAGTAGAACTGGCACTGCCTGCTGTGCCTTGCCAAATCGGGTATGCCAGCCTACGCATAACACCGATAGGGATGGAGTCTCAAGGACTCGAAGTCTGAAAATCGCACACTCCGGAGTGGCACTCGAGGGGAGCGACCCACACGAGTAAAGTGCCTCAGTAACAAGTATCGAAATCAGCAGGACTAGATCATGACTCTGATCAAAGTGGGAAAGCCCAACCACTAAAGAAAGCCTCGGTCCTCAATCAGATGCAAAAATACTCAAATAGTGGGAAACTCTGTCCACTAGAGAAATCAGATACCCAATCTGGTGCATAAATAAATGTCCGGTCAACCGCCCAATATCCGCGGTTGCCGCAAAGCCCCACAACTAATCCAACCTGTCCCAGACACCAAGTCCCGACTACACTACCCAGAACCCCTGCTCGAACCTGAGCAACACAGACCACCTGACTAACAAAGAAGGAGAAAAGGAATACATGGTTTCTCCTAAGTCAAGTTCCAAAAGTAGTGTAGCAGTAAAAGATGGCCTAACTACATGTCCATGCAAGCATGCTTTGTCCTCAGAAACAATAAAAGTGGGTGAAACATATATTAGTAAAGCATGCTGAAATATTCCTACTATGGTATACCAATCTCACCCAAGTAGGTCATTCCTTGCTTACCTCTCGCTCATATCGGTTGTACAACATATGCCTGTTATCAATCATAGAGGGGTGATATCCCCACATGTGCACTTGCATTCACCATGATATAAAACCTTATACAGTTACCAAAATTAAGCTTACCCACCTGAAGTGCTCAATCCAAGGCAAACCTGGGGTCGGCGAAGAGTGTAGACGCTCTCAGTCCAAAATCTGCTAAAACTGCTCCCTCGGTATAAGTTGCGCGAGCCTCGGCTCCAAAACAGCTGAAAACACCCAGAATTCACTATCTCCAATTTTCCCCAGTTCCAACAGGTTCAGAAACTGTCACGCCCCCGGGGGGTTTTTGAGTCTATTTAAGCGGAAAATCGTGTGTATTTTTTTTTCTCTTAACCAGGTAATTTAAACCTCATCCCCGGTGCGTGCCAGACCGCCACATACACAAATTCTCCCTGTCCGCGGACAGAGTCTCCTTTGTATATGCACGGCGTCTCACTTACAACAACATACATCAAACACCAACCATCAACCATACAATAGACATTCAACATCAAGCGGAATAATAAAGCGGCATCAATGTTTTAGAAAGGATAAAACCAGCAGTTGCAAAACCCGTGCCCACACGACACTTCGTTTTGAGAAAACCTTTTCGAAGTCATTTGGTTTATCATGAAAACATGCCGCATACAAAAAACATCACCAAAAGAACCAACTATAAACGTACAACTCATCCACAGTGCTAAATAATACATGTCCACGATTATTACTACCCACAAGCAAATTAACTAAATGCGTAAAAGAAATGAGATAATGATAATAACCAAGTGTCCTGACTACGGCCCTCGCGACGCAGTCTCGACAAACTCCCGGCTAACGCCTCTCGTAGCGCCTGTCACGGAGTGGGTAATGTCAGTGACAAACAAAGTAGATGTCTAATAACAATAAGGAATAAGGAGCAAACCGGGAAACACCAAAACCATTTCGCTACAACCCTGCACATGTTAAGCTGGGCACCAACCCCAGAATTATCAATTAAATTGGGCACCAACCCCAGATTATCTGTCGGAGAGACTAAAGTCTCCCCTCGTGCACAAGTACCTACTTTGATGCATTTACCCCTTCCACGGTGCTGGTGTGCTATTCCCAGCGGGCGCGAAGGGGTCCTCACGGCACCCACACTTTTGTGAGGAACACGGGTCATACAAGACCACTCTTCCGGAAAAGTACACCCATGCGGAGGCCAATCCGCCTGTGTACGTGCAGCATCCCAAAACAGATTTGCCGAGATCGGCGTGTCATGAACAATGCGACCGCAGCCGCTTCAATTGTTAGATAAAAACACGATTATGCGAAAGGTTAAACTGTCCATCAACTTTGTTAGATAAATTGAGAGCACTTTAATGACGATAGATGCACTTACTGCACTGGCTGTATTTACAGCAACCGTACCCACCTATTTGGAGAGAGATCGGAACACCCGAATCTTTCGCGCACCCCCGCTGCGCGTCTGGACCTAAAGAAAGTCCGCACGGATAACTATAGTCAAAAGCGTGTAGTAACATCTGAAAACACAAGACCCACTTTACTCTTTTCGACGGGAAAGTCCAACAAAACTCAATCCTCAATCGGTAGCCCACTCGGGACGTCCCTGGTTAGACCAAGAAGGCCCCGACGGCGGAAATGATGAGAAAAGAGACCCGACGGCACGCCCCCGACGATTTCGTCGAGGTGCGGAGCGTCGGCGAAATTAGCACCCGACCTAATAAAATAATGACCAAGAAGGTCCCAGGTGGCCATGCCAAGAAAGCCACGGAAATAACGATCCCAACGGCGAAAACGGCGTTCAAAATGGTGGAAAAACGGACAAAAACGGAGCTACCGATCTTTGGGCTGTCGGGTGGTGCACAGGAGCAACCGTGGACCGGGTTTACGGCATCAGGCGGCGGCGGCACGCGCCGAGTGCACACAGGAGCGTGCACCAGGCGGGACGGGCCGGGCCGCGCACGGTGTTGGCGCGCGCCGGGTTCACGCATTCGGCCGCGGCGTCGCGCACCGGGTGCACGCCCAGCGCGTGCACCGTGCTAGACAGGCCGGGCCGGCGCACGGATTTGTGCGCCGGTTCTTGGCCTTCGATGTTGCAGGCGTGCACCGGGTGCACGCCTGGACCCGTGGACCGCGCTGTACGGAAAAGCACAGTAACTTCCCGTTTCGCGATTTCTTCTCCGTTTGCGCTCCCGTTTCGCGGTTTCTTCTCCGTTTTCGCTCCCGTGCGACTCCGGCGAAGACCCCGCGACCTTGGTAACGGCGGCGGCGGCCTCCCGTTAACCCACTATGTTCCAACGAAACATCCCAAAAATCTTCGAATAAAAACACGATAATTCTAACGACTAAACCAACGATCGACGAACAACCAAAACGTCGGTCGGAGGTCCGATAACAAGAACTCGATTAAAGACCACCAAGAACTCAACGAAAGAGATGACGAAAAACTCCCAAATAATTTAAATAAATTATTTTACTAACCGAAGATCGACGGGAAGGTTGTCCGGTCGCGTTCTTGCCTTCGGTTCGGTGTCCGGGAAGATCGGGCTCCTTCTCTTTCTCCTTTCCCTTTCTTCCGGCTAGGGTTCCGTCTTTTCTTTTTTTTTTCCCTTCTCTCCGATTAGGGTTTTTATTTTCTTTTCTTTTCCTTTCCGATACTCAGGATCCCTTATATAGTCGTACTTTACCTTTAATTAATTCCTCTTTAATTCATACGTAAGAGAATTAATTAATTTTCTGTCTGGAATAATTAATTAACTAATTAATTATCCCCCACGAGATAAACCACCTTATCTCTAACGGGTGCAAGATATTTAGCACGGATTCCGATGCACGACTAATTACCATATCACTTTGGGTCCCGTTCAGGGGGTTCCCGATATCGGATTTCAGATCCGATCGCGCCGTCGGCTTTCTTTTTCCGCGCTCTATCGCAGAAAAATACTAGCATCTCACAATGGCCAACTTCAAGAATTGAATAATTTTATTTCACTTAAAGGCTTAAATGACTATACCTAAGTCAAAAATACCCCCGAAAGGCCGGATCACTACACTCACACTTTATAAAAAGTTTCGTCCCGAAACTTAAGTACAAACCCCACTAATCAATTCGGGGAAACATTCCCTCATCTTCGATTCCAGTTCCCACGTCGCCTCGCGCTCTTCGTGGTTGCTCCACTGGACCTTCACATAGGGGATAGTTCGATTGCGCAACTTCTTGTCCTCTCTCGCCAAAATCCGCACCGGCGTCTCCTCGACGCTTAAATCCTCTCGCAACTCGATGGTGGAGGCATCCAAGGCATGAGAGGGATCAGCTAGGTATCTCCGGAGCATTGAGACATGGAATACGTTATGGACTCGTTCGAGATTCGGCGGCAGAGCTAATCGGTACGCCACCGGTCCTATGCGTTCTAGGATCTCGAACGGTCCTACGTACCTCGGGCTTAACTTTCCTTTTATGCCGAAGCGTCGGTTCCCCTTGGAGGGCGAAACTCGGAGCATCACATGTTCACCCACCATGAACTCTAAGTCTCTGCGTCTGTTGTCCGCGTAGCTTTTCTGTCTGCTCTGGGCGGTCTGTAGTCTTTGTCTAATCAACCGCACCTTTGCTTCGGTCTCCTCCACCAAATCTGGCCCCAGAATCTTACGCTCACCCAGGTCGTCCCAGCATATTGGAGACCGACAGCGGCGCCCGTACAGGGCCTCGTATGGTGCCATCTGAATGCTGGCCTGGTAACTGTTATTATAGGCAAATTCCACTAGGGGCAAACACCGTGCCCATCCTTCGCCCAGGTCTAAAACGCATGCCCGAAGCATGTCCTCCACAATTTGTATCACCCGCTCTGATTGTCCGTCGGTCTGCGGGTGAAAAGCCGTACTGAAGTGCAACTTGGTTCCCATTGCTCGCTGCAGGCTCTGCCAAAGTTTGACACAAATCGTGTGTCCCTGTCCGACGTGATGGACGTCGGCACCCCATGCAACCTTACTATCTCGTTGATGTAGGTTTGCGCCAGTCGTTCCCGCGCCCACGTCGTGTGTATGGGCAGAAAGTGGGCCGATTTCGTCAGACGGTCCACGATTACCCATATTGCATCGTGTCCCTGTGACGATCTCGGGAACCCGGTCACAAAATCCATGGTAATCATGTCCCACTTCCACACGGGTACCGGTAAGGGTTGCAATTTTCCTGCTGGACGCTGGTGCTCGGCCTTCACTCGTTGGCACACCAGGCAGTGTGCCACAAACCGAGTCACGTCTCCCTTCATTTTGGGCCACCAGAAGGTCTGATTGACGTCCTTGTACATCTTCGTTCCCCCGGGATGCGCTGTATATGGAGCGGTATGCGCCTCCCGCAGGATTTCCTCTTTGAGTTCCGGTAGATCCGGCACGCAGATTCGTCCCCGAAATCGTATCGTGCCGTCGGAGTTTACTGCGAAGTCTCCTCCTTGGTCGGCAGTCACTCTACTTCGCACCAGCTGGAGTTGGTCATCAGTTGACTGCCCCTCGAGAATTCTGTCAAGCAGGGTAGGTCTGACCACCAGTGTCAGAAGTCGTTCGACTGTACCCGCCGGCACTACCTCTAGTCTCAGTTGCGAAAATTCCGCAATCAGACTATCTTTTTGGGTGATGGCACCTACCCCTGCTTTCTCGGCCTGCCCCTTACGGCTCAGGGCGTCGGCCACCACATTTGCCTTTCCCGGGTGGTAGTGGATCGTTAAATCGTAATCCTTCAATAGCTCGAGCCATCGTCTTTGTCGCAAATTTAACTCCTTTTGGGTGAAAAGATACTTAAAACTTTTATGATCCGAGTACACATTGTAGTGTGCCCCGTACAGGTAGTGTCTCCAAAGCTTGAGGACGAACACAACCGCTGCGAGTTCCAAATCGTGCACGGGGTAGTTTCGCTCGTATTCTTTGAGCTGCCTTGACGCATAGGCTATAACCTTCCCCCGTTGCATGAGCACTCCACCCAGTCCGTTTCGTGACGCATCGCAATACACTTCATAATCCTCCCCTGGTTCCGGCAGGGCGAGGATCGGAGCTCGCGTCAATCTATCCTTGAGCTCCTCGAAGCTCCTCTGACATTTGTCCGTCCAGATGAACTTTTCCCCCTTTTTAGTCAAGTGGTTTAAGGGGGCGGCTATCCTGGAGAAATCCTTCACGAAGCGCCGGTAGTACCCGGCTAACCCCAGGAAGCTTCGAATCTCCGTTACCGTCGTCGGTTGGGTCCAGTCCGTCACCGAATCTATCTTCTTCGGGTCGACTGCGACCCCAGCCGCCGAGATTACATGTCCCAAGAAGCCAACCTCTCGGAGCCAAAACTCACACTTTTTGAGTTTGGCGTAGAGTTTCTGTTCCCGTAGGGTCTGGAGGACGGTGCGCAGATGTTCTTCATGTTCCTCATCTGTACGGGAATAGATGAGGATATCGTCGATGAAGACCACCACGAATAAATCCAGAAAGGGTTTGAACACCCTGTTCATCATGTCCATGAACACTGCCGGGGCATTCGTGAGCCCGAACGGCATTACAGTAAATTCGTAATGACCGTAGCGAGTCCGAAAAGCCATTTTGGGGATGTCCTCCCCCTTTACCTGGACCTGATGATAGCCCGACTGCAGGTCAATCTTTGAAAACACCGTCGCCCCCTGTAATTGGTCGAAAAGGTCGTCGATCCTTGGCAGGGGGTACTTGTTCTTAACGGTGACCTTATTTATCTCCCGGTAGTCGATACACAACCGGAGACTTCCGTCCTTCTTTCTCACAAACAGGACGGGCGCGCCCCAGGGCGACGCGCTAGGTCTGATGAAGCCCTTATCCAAAAGGTCCTCCAACTGTGCCTTGAGTTCCTTCAACTCCGCGAAGGCCATCCTGTACGGTGCCTTGGTGATGGGTTTGGTGCCGGGAAGTAGTTCAATGGGAAAGTCGACTTCTCGTTCCGGCGGCGCTCCGGGGAGCTCTGCCGGAAATACGTCCAGAAATTCCCTTACCACGGGAATTTCGGAAGGCGAGGGAACGGGTCGGGTGGCTAAATCTACTGAGGCTAGATAGGCCACGCACCCGCCCTCCATTAACTTCCTAGCTCGCGACGCGGAGATGATAGCCAAAAAGGAAGTGCTTTTACATAGCAAGTACACATTTTCTAGAAATCCCGGCTTCTGTAGTTGCACCTGGCGCTTCTCGCAGTCGATGACCGCCTGATACTCGGTAAGCCAGTCCATGCCCAAAACCACGTCGTATTCCTTTAGCGGTATGACCACCAGGTCCCAGGGGCACGACAACCTTCCCAGTCTTATTGAACAAGAGGGTACTAGGCCAGTTGCCGCGATTGGCCCCCCGGGGGTCTGGACGGTCAGTAAGACATCAAGGGGACTACTCTCTAGCAGATGTGTTTGTGCAAAAGTGCGGGAAATAAAGGAGCGAGTCGCCCCGGTGTCAAACAGGGTTCGTGCCCGGAAATTAGAAACGGAGGTAATACCTGCGACCGCCTCCTCTTGCAGTGTCGCTCCATGTTGGCCCATGGAGTAGAGCCTCCCTCCTGGTTGTGGTCGCGATTCTCCTTCTGCCCTTGGCGCCGGAGGGTGTGGAGGCATCCCCGTTGATGCTCTACCCCGTCCTGGTGGCTGTGCCGTCGGGGTGGAGGCTGTGGAAGATGCCGCTCCAGTGTTCAGGGGACAGTTGAATCGGAGATGCCCTGGTTTGCCGCAGCGGTAACAGTGGTCCTGTCTCTTAGGGCATTCCGTCACTGGATGCGATGCTCCGCAAATAACGCATGGCTTGTTTGCTGGTCGCGGCTTTCCAATAGGTGCACTCTTGCTTCCTTGTTGCGTCTTGGGGTACTTTGGGGGTCGGCTCCCACCGGACGGACCCCCTCCCGGGTAAGTCTGTGTCCGCTTCCTCTCCCGGTTATTTTCTGATCCCTCCCATCGAGCTCGGGTGATAGCGAACCCCCGCTCCACTATGGTGGCCCTATCCACCACTTCCCTGAACGTTCGCAGGTCCGCTGCCTGAACCATCTCAAAGATGTCGCTCCGTAACCCGTCCACAAAAAGACGGGCCTTGTGAGGTTCATCTCGTATAACAAACGGGACGCAGTTAACCAATCTTACAAACTCCCTTTGATATTCCATGACCGAGCGGTTCCCTTGTCTAATGTTCTTCAGGTCGTCTTCCAGTTGTCGCTTGACGCTATTGGAGAAGAAAGCGTCAAAAAGTTCCTCTCTAAAGGCCGTCCATGTCGGTAGCGGGTCGTTTGTAGTTGGATCCGGGCGTACCGTCTTCCACCAGATGCGTGCATTCCCCTCGAGGAAGTGGACGGCTAGTGGAACCCGCTCGTGTTCCTCCATCAGTAGGTCCTCGAAGAGTTTTTCCATGGTATCCACCCATTTCTCGACGACCCATGGATCGGTCGTCTCTCCCTCAAAAATGGGAGGGTCATGCTTCTTGAACCCAGCCAAATTCGTCCTGACCCTTTCTCGCGTCGTTCGTTGCTCCGTGTTCCCTTCTACCGCGGCGGACCCCCCGAGAGTAGGGGTCGTTCCGGCCTCCCCTGCTGTCGCTCCCTTCACGGGCCCCGTGGTCGTCGGAGTAGATACGTCCCTTGGGGATGGGGGCTGTTCCGTCGTCGTACCACCCGTCCCTTGCGGTCCCGTAGTGGGTGCGGTGGTTTCGGGCGGAGGGGTTGGATCGCGCTCGGCTGGCGCGGTTGCCTGTCGCTGCGTCAGGTGACGAACCTGCTCCGTCAGCGTCGCTAGTTGCCCGGCCATTTCCCGCAGTTGTTGTCGGAGGAGCTGGTTCTCTGCGGTGGTCGGGGTCACTCTGTCTGCGTCCGCATTCTCGGTGGACGATCTAGTCCGGGCCATCGTCCGCTATAGACAAAGAAACCACGTTAACCCTAAGGTTATAACCCTAATACCCTGTCTTATGATTACGCCTACATTACGTCCCCTTTTTCCCGTACTCTCACGTACTACGCACTTATACCTTGGTTATCTCAAGTCTAATTTGCTTGTGGTACCCTGCACTGTGGATGTGGATCACGTCTACTATGGTTATGGTTGTTTTCTCTGATACCATTTAATCTGTCACGCCCCCGGGGGTTTTTGAGTCTATTTAAGCGGAAAATCGTGTGTATTTTTTTTTCTCTTAACCAGGTAATTTAAACCTCATCCCCGGTGCGTGCCAGACCGCCACATACACAAATTCTCCCTGTCCGCGGACAGAGTCTCCTTTGTATATGCACGGCGTCTCACTTACAACAACATACATCAAACACCAACCATCAACCATACAATAGACATTCAACATCAAGCGGAATAATAAAGCGGCATCAATGTTTTAGAAAGGATAAAACCAGCAGTTGCAAAACCCGTGCCCACACGACACTTCGTTTTGAGAAAACCTTTTCGAAGTCATTTGGTTTATCATGAAAACATGCCGCATACAAAAACATCACCAAAAGAACCAAACTATAAACGTACAACTCATCCACAGTGCTAAATAATACATGTCCACGATTATTACTACCCACAAGCAAATTAACTAAATGCGTAAAAGAAATGAGATAATGATAATAACCAAGTGTCCTGACTACGGCCCTCGCGACGCAGTCTCGACAAACTCCCGGCTAACGCCTCTCGTAGCGCCTGTCACGGAGTGGGTAATGTCAGTGACAAACAAAGTAGATGTCTAATAACAATAAGGAATAAGGAGCAAACCGGAAACACCAAAACCATTTCGCTACAACCCTGCACATGTTAAGCTGGGCACCAACCCCAGAATTATCAATTAAATTGGGCACCAACCCCAGATTATCTGTCGGAGAGACTAAAGTCTCCCCTCGTGCACAAGTACCTACTTTGATGCATTTACCCCTTCCACGGTGCTGGTGTGCTATTCCCAGCGGGCGCGAAGGGGTCCTCACGGCACCCACACTTTTGTGAGGAACACGGGTCATACAAGACCACTCTTCCGGAAAAGTACACCCATGCGGAGGCCAATCCGCCTGTGTACGTGCAGCATCCCAAAACAGATTTGCCGAGATCGGCGTGTCATGAACAATGCGACCGCAGCCGCTTCAATTGTTAGATAAAAACACGATTATGCGAAAGGTTAAACTGTCCATCTACTTTGTTAAATAAATTGAGAGCACTTTAATGACGATAGATGCACTTACTGCACTGGCTGTATTTACAGCAACCGTACCCACCTATTTGGAGAGAGATCGGAACACCCGAATCTTTCGCGCACCCCCGCTGCGCGCCTGGACCTAAAAAAAGTCCGCACGGATAACTATAGTCAAAAGCGTGTAGTAACATCTGAAAACACAAGACCCACTTTACTCTTTTCGACGGGAAAGTCCAACAAAACTCAATCCTCAATCGGTAGCCCACTCGGGACGTCCCTGGTTAGACCAAGAAGGCCCCGACGGCGGAAATGATGAGAAAAGAGACCCGACGGCACGCCCCCGACGATTTCGTCGAGGCGCGGAGCGTCGGCGAAATTAGCACCCGACCTAATAAAATAATGACCAAGAAGGTCCCAGGTGGCCATGCCAAGAAAGCCACGGAAATAACGATCCCAACGGCGAAAACGGCGTTCAAAACGGTGGAAAAACGGACAAAAACGGAGCTACCGATCTTTGGGCTGTCGGGTGGTGCACAGGAGCAACCGTGGACCGGGTTTACGGCATCAGGCGGCGGCGGCACGCGCCGAGTGCACACAGGAGCGTGCACCAGGCGGGACGGGCCGGGCCGCGCACGGTGTTGGCGCGCGCCGGGTTCACGCATTCGGCCGCGGCGTCGCGCACCGGGTGCACGCCCAGCGCGTCCACCGTGCTGGACGGGCCGGGCCGGCGCACGAATTTGTGCGCCGGTTCTTGGCCTTCGATGTTGCAGGCGTGCACCGGGTGCACGCCTGGACCCGTGGACCGCGCTGTACGGAAAAGCACAGTAACTTCCCGTTTCGCGATTTCTTCTCCGTTTGCGCTCCCGTTTCGCGGTTTCTTCTCCGTTTTCGCTCCCGTGCGACTCCGGCGAAGACCCCGCGACCATGGTAACGGCGGCGGCGGCCTCCCGTTTAAAAACGGCGGCGGCGGCCTCCCGTTAACCCACTATGTTCCAACGAAACATCCCAAAAATCTCCGAATAAAAACACGATAATTCTAACGACTAAACCAACGATCGACGAACAACCAAAACGTCGGTCGGAGGTCCGATAACAAGAACTCGATTAAAGACCGCCAAGAACTCAACGAAAGAGATGACGGAAAACTCCCAAATAATTTAAATAAATTATTTTACTAACCGAAGATCGACGGGAAGGTTGTCCGGTCGCGTTCTTGCCTTCGGTTCGGTGTCCGGGAAGATCGGGCTCCTTCTCTTTCTCCTTTCCCTTTCTTCCGGCTAGGGTTCCGTCTTTTCTTTTTTTTTCCCTTCTCTCCGATTAGGGTTTTTATTTTCTTTTCTTTTCCTTTCCGATACTCAGGATCCCTTATATAGTCGTACTTTACCTTTAATTAATTCCTCTTTAATTCGTACGTAAGAGAATTAATTAATTTTCCGTCTGGGATAATTAATTAACTAATTAATTATCCCCCACGAGATAAACCACCTTATCTCTAACGGGTGCAAGATATTTAGCACGGATTCTGATGCACGACTAATTACCATATCACTTTGGGTCCCGTTCAGGGGGTTCCCGATATCGGATTTCAGATCCGATCGCGCCGTCGGCTTTCTTTTTCCGCGCTCTATCGCAGAAAAATACTAGCATGTCACAATGGCCAACTTCAAGAATTGAATAATTTTATTTCACTTAAAGGCTTAAATGACTATACCTAAGTCAAAAATACCCCCGAAAGGCCGGATCACTACAGAAACGGTCGTTAACCTTCCTGGGTACAACAATAAGGTTCAAGATTACATTTTTATTCCAAAATATCCAAGTACGTACAATTCTTTTGGAACAGTCCCAAAGATGCGGATTTTTCAACTGCAGCAAGAACCCAGAAAAATCCAAAAAAAATATTATTGCGTTCCTCGCGTCGATACCTTCGAAACGAGTACCACCTTGCCAAATTCCGAGCCCCGTAGGCCGAGTTATAAATTCCACAGTACAGGTGGGCAAACTCTCACATCCACATAACTGTAAGCTCTAGCACAGATAAGAAGAAAAAGGTATACCTCCGGGGAGGTCTCTGAAAAATCCAAGAAAAATATTGTGACGATCCTCGCGTCGAGTAGATGAAAAAAGTGTGTAGGCACGTCTCCAACGGATGCTCGGTTGCTAAGATAAAAATCTGGCAAGGTGTCGCTGTCCAGAAATTCCATCAGAAAAAGGGGTCTTAGTAAGCATGGAAAAACTCCTCGAAAAGCGCAAAACAAGAAAATGCTGAATAAACCAAAATCGTAGCCTTACCTGTCGCGGATCCAACAACGAAGAAATCGCTCGAAAATATAATCGGAGTAGGCCGAGGGAGCTCTCGCACCGAAACGCGACGAAGGGGAACACAAATGGACGAGCGTCGCGCCGCGCCGTAAAAATGGAAACCTCGATAAGCGTGCCACCAAAAATCTCCAAACTCTGTAGATGGATGCAGCACAGGGTGTGGATCAACTTTGTTGAAGGCCTCAAGTTGGTTTGAACCTCGGAAATGGTGGAAAAAAGGGAGAAGAAGCAGCTCGGATCGCTTAAATAGGCCCAGAAAACAAATCCGAAAATGACGGCCATGTCCTAAGTTCCGGGCGCCCGATTCTTTCGGGCCGCTACAGTGTTGGGCCCGGCCCAACACTGTGCGGGCCCGAATTCCCGTCGGGCCTCCACGTAGCCCGCCACACACCGCACACCGAAACCCGCCCGCTGGATTTTCGCCACGTGGCCCGCCGAACACAACACTCCAAAACCATCCACCCACATCGCGCCACGTGGCCCGCCGTGGTGCCGACACGTGGCGCGCCCGAGCGCGGGAGAGGCCGACTGCGGCCATGTGCGCGCCTGTGCCGCCGCCTGACGCCTCTGTTTGCACGCGCCCCGAGGCGGTCTGCACCCGCTCTGTGGACCCGGCGCACAACACCGCGCCAATGACACTCCACCACGTGTCACCCACGGTCCACCGTACACCCACGATCTTTTCCGTGGACCAAGACTGCTGAGCCAGGCAATCCCGCCATGCCACGTGGCCTGCCTCCGGTGCACGACGGCGCGGTGGACCGCGCGCCTGCCCGCGCGCCTGCCCGCACGCTGTGCACTGCCCGCGCCTGCCCGCCGCCGCTCCCGAGCCTGCCCGCCGCCGCGCCGCCGCCCTCCGCCGTCGCCGGAGCTGCCCGCTGGCTGCCGGAGTTACTGTTCCGGCGTGAACAGTAACCAGTGGCGTAAAAATCAAGTAAATAGCCCAATTTCATCGTTTTCGCGCGCTGAATCCAAATTCGATGTCCGTTTTGCCAAATTCCAACTCTAAAAATTGCCGAAGGCATCCGGAAAGATGTTCTTTTGTCCAAACTTCGCGCTGAGCCCAATTTTAATATCCATTGCGAGCAAAACCACTTCTATGCATTCAATGGGGTCAATTGACTACTCTTGTGATCATTTAACACCCCGGGTCCAACACTAGAGTCCAATTGGTGCACAAACACCACCAACACGCCACATAGGCCTCCAGAAGCTGCTGATCAACCAGTATTCTCGTCGTGGGGATCCAGGTCCTCACATCCTCCCCTACTAAGGAAAGTTTCGTCCTCGAAACTAGCTCATTTCCACTAGGAGTCACGAACACCAAGGGTAAGTACTCAACATCACCCTCTCCAGCTCCTAAGTCATCATTCGCTCCCAGTGTTCACTCCTCAACAACAACAACAGCAATATCCAGTATGGCATAGCCCGATTGCGCAATTCCCTCGTCTCATGAGCCAGAATTCGCAACGGGCGTCCCTCGTACTCCAAACACTCATAAATCTCAAAGGGGCGGGTCAATCACGGTCGAGGGATCCAAAAACATGACCTTCCTGAGCAGAGACATGTAACACAACAGGGTTCCATCCAAAGTTGGGCCAAAACAAGATAATCGCCAGTGCAACACGCACCAAACCACAACCTGTGTCAACTCAACCAAGGCAATCCGAAACACATCCCCGCAATCATCCAAGAAAGAAGGAAGCCCTCACAAACAAGGGTCCTCACTCGGTCACTCCCGAATCCTAACCATCCGAGTGAACTACTCAGCCACGGTCTACCATAAAAGGAACCCTCAGGGACACAACCGCAAGCCATGTTTGCCGCAACAGCCCACACAGCGCCAGCTGTGGAATCATCCAACTCAACCCCAGCCAGCTCTCCTGTTCCAGGTATCTGCCATCACAGTGGCCCTGTCGGGGTAATCCAGAATGCTCACTAATAACCCAACGGTAATTCCACAGTCACTATGGGAGGTATCACTCAAACTCGCAGATCTCTCTCCCAACACTGGAAATGCTAGTATTGGCGCGATATCAGCCTCATCAACCGATTGCCAAGCTCTCCTAGCACTGCCCAGTCCAAGAAGCTCCTTACCTTGACCATAAATATTGATCTCGGCCAATTCCCAATTAGTATCCATATTGGCCGGATTTCCACTACCGCCCCTACGGCTAACACAAAGCGACCCAAGAAGGCATGCACTTGGAGCTAGAACTTGTATCACAATAACTTGGCATACAGCTTCATCCACAAGTGCTCCAAGTCGCTCTAGGAGTAAATCAAAATATCCTCGGGGAACACCACTCCCAATCCGTCCAAGTACAACTAGGACACACAATTCCTCAAATCTTGAAGCCACAGGGCATTAGTCATTCCATTTGGCCTCACCATGCTCTTATATTGCCCTTACCGAACCCTAAATGCCATCCAGGCACAGCCCTCGGCTGTCAAATCCCAAGTAGGTACTCGCATCATACTATAATTGCCGGAGTAGAACTCCAACAAAAGGTCCTTGATAATACTTGAACCTGCCTGTGCTCAAATCGTAACGAACCCTCATCATCGTCTATCCAAGACGTGGCACTAGGTCAAACAGACCCCTTGATCCCTCAGATCCTGCGATTGCGCCATCAGCTCTCTCAGCTCCACAGGCGATATCCAATGAGGTGCTGTCAAGGGTGATGCGGTCCCTCGAACCACGTCAAACGCAATCTCTATCTCCCTAACCGGCGGCATTGACAACAGCTCAGGTGGAATCACACTCGGGATCTCGTGGGCAACCGAGATATCCTTGAGTCCCGGTGCCGCCGTAAGCACCTCTCATACTGTCGCTATAACCTGCGTTCTCTAATAATCTCAACAAGCAAGCCTCATCTTGTCCGCTTTGCCGAAGGTCCAAGTCCTCTATCGCCGCAGTCAAACATTCTGTGGCATTGTGCCAATCAATCTCAAGCACACGGTCCAAATACCGAGCTGCCACAATTACCAATAAATCTGTCGGTAACTCGCAGCCTCAGCTGCACTGGACATGATCCAAAAGCCTCTTCCACATGTACAACAACAACAGAAACCTGTACCTCCAGTGCACATGGTAACAAATCTGCCTCTAGTCCATACAGGAAAACAACATGCTCAAACTCCGACTGCTGTGATGAAATCACACCTGCGACAACTTAATCCACTACCGTGGCGCCCTCCAACCGGGCGGCACAGATTCATCCGCATGATGCAAAGGGTTGTCGCTCAATCAATAAAGAAAATCAGAACTATGCACTTAGCGAGCACGACCTCTGTCTTTGTTCCTACTGAGGTGACGAACAAGGTCCTCAGCAGATAACAAATCCCCGCTACCGCTGCGCCACTCTGATATAAATACGGATGCTGCCATCGGGGTCCACCCGACCTCTGATATCTCGGGAACTCGTTATCCAGGAAAAAGAAATCGGAATGCCCCTGCCGGTCGATCTGTCCTCCATCACCCGGCGCCAAGCGCCAAAATCCAGAACTCGCCTCTGGCGGCAGATCCCTATCCAAAGGAACTGCAACGCTACGCTCCAAACACAACACCTACTCCAACGAGGCGTCCAAAACCTATAACGGAGGGACTGAATAAACTGAAAGGTATCCTGGCGCAATCCACTCCCAGTCTCACACATCCTATGCGCCTCGCCCCTCGAAACCTGGAGCGCACAGTTCAACAACTGCATAAACTCTCTAGCACAGGGAGGCTCTCAATTGATCACTCCAACACTACCAACCACAACTCTGCCGCTGATATGCCTCAGACAATCCTGTCATCCGGGTCCGGAGTTCTCTGACCTCAATCTAGGTATCCGGCCCAAAACCAACCGCTCGAGCTCAATCACTATGACAAGATGCCCACGGTCGAAACCCAGCGTCGGGGAGACACCGCTCTCCACGACGGAACCACAAACAGCACACAAAAGCCACTCGACCCAATCAAGCGAAAGTCTAAAGCATGTTACCCGTTCCACAGCATTATGTTGTCTGCAGCCAACATAATTACTTAGGAGAATAAACATGCCAGTCACTCCTCCCGTCCCTTGGGAGAGGTATAAAACTCAATCAGGACTCGCTAAAAGTCACGACTCTCACGAAGTCAACCAAGGGTCAAACCATAAGCCTAGGGTTTCTAAGTCCCAACCGACCTATCCCTAAGCTCTGAAACCACTCTAATCTGTCACGCCCCGGGGTCGAAACTGCGACCCTGGCTCGCCAACAGATCCGCCACCTATGCCAACCTGCATAGGCGAAGCGTCCTTCCTGCAAGAAAAGTACTACAGCTAAACAAAATATCAGAGCTATAAATAAAAGATCTGCTGTATAACTAAAAATCAATAACTGTACAACTGGAAATAATACAATAAGTCTGTCTCCCAAAAATGATAATCATACAATATCCTCATGTACAAGCTCTGGACTCAACCGGGAGGTAACTCCAATAAATACAACGGTGTACAGTCTCACGGTACAAAATGTCCTCACTACATCAGTCTCTCAAAAGAGGAAAAAGTAAAACAACTAATCTGCTGTAGATCTCCTCTGAAGGGGTACCGCTACTCTCCAACGACGGGTAGGGATCTATCTCGCAACTCTCTCGCCTCGATCAACAATCGCAGAATCAGCAACATCCGCTAGGACTCTGCAAAATAGAGGAGAGGAAAGAAAATAAGGGGGAAAACCCCCAGAGGGTGTGAGAACTACACCAAAAAGGGAGGTCTCAGTGGGTACCACCGCCAGACCCACGGTCTGCCCACTAAGTGTAAGACCTGACTTTTCCGTGACCCTCCCCGTTACCCCTTTTTCTTCGACTGCCCGACTGAGGGACAATTTTTGGTGTTTTTCCCGAGAATCCGTCGGGGCTCGCGGACATTTTTAGGCCGAAGGGCTCGCGAAATGGAGAACGGGGGCGCGATCGGTTTCAGATTCCGACTCCCGGTTCACCCGGAATAATTTTTCGAAGTTCGGACCCCACTTAGGCGCCCCGGAATCCGTGCGGACGATCGGCACGTTTCTCGAGGTAATTATAGCCGCTGGATCTGCCCCTATTAATTAATTATTCTCTTACCCTTTGAGGAACCTAGGGTTTTAGGTGTTCCCTCCTAGGTCCCTTCGTTCGGCGGCTAGGGTTTCCCTTTAAGAGTCATCACGAGAGGGAAAAAGAGAGAGGGAAGGACGGCTAGGGTTTCTCTTTAAGAGACACCACGAGAGGGAAAAAGAGGAGAATAAAACGGGGACCCAACCCTTTTTCGCTCTTGTACGACCGACGGCGGGGCTTTCGAGGAAAGGACGGAGGTTCTTGCTCGCGGGATCAACCGGGCAACGTTAGGACGATCCTCTTCCTCTCTTTTCCGGCGGATCAAAGGTGAGTTTTTATTAGTTTTGTTGTGTAGAGTCTTCACGGGGAACACCGCCGCCGCCGCCGCCGGACCGGCCGCGGGCGGGGCGCCGCGCGGCGCTTGGTGCCGCGCGGGGCCGCCCCGCACCGCGGGCGAGGCACCCGCGCGGCGCTTGGCCGCGCGGGGCCGCCCGCAGGTGGGGCGCCCGCGCGGGCTGGTGCCGCGCGGGGTCGCCCCCGCACCGCGGGCGAGGCACCCGCGCGGCGCTTGGCCGCGCGGGGCCGCCCGCAGGTGGGGCGCCCGCGCGGGCTGGTGCCGCGCGGGGTCGCCCCCGCACCGCGGGCGAGGCACCCGCGCGGCGCTTGGCCGCGCGGGGCCGCCCGCAGGTGGGGCGCCCGCGCGGGCTGGTGCCGCGCGGGGTCGCCCCCGCACCGCGGGCAAGGCACCCGCGCGGAGCTTGGCCGCGCGGGGCCGCCCGCAGGTGGGGCGCCCGCGCGGACTGGCGCCGCGCGGGGTCGCCCCCGCACCGCGGGCGAGGCACCCACGCGGCGCTTGGCCGCGCGGGGCCGCCCGCAGGTGGGGCGCCCGCGCGGGCTGGTGCCGCGCGGGGTCGCCCCCGCGCCGCGGGCGAGGCACCCGCGCGGCGCTTGGCCGCGCGGGGCCGCCCGCAGGTGGGGCGCCCGCGCGGGCTGGTGCCGCGCGGGGTCGCCCCCGCACCGCGGGCGAGACACCCGCGCGGCGCTTGGCCGCGCGGGGCCGCCCGCAGGTGGGGCGCCCGCGCGGGCTGGTGCCGCGCGGGGTCGCCCCCGCGCCGCGGGCGAGGCACCCGCGCGGCGCTTGGCCGCGCGGGGCCGCCCGCAGGTGGCGCGCCCGCGCGGGCTGGTGCCGCGCGGGGTCGCCCCCGCACCGCGGGCGAGGCACCCGCGCGGCGCTTGGCCGCGCGGGGCCGCCCGCAGGTGGGGCGCCCGCGCGGACTGGTGCCGCGCGGGGTCGCCCCCGCACCGCGGGCGAGGCACCCGCGCGGCGCTTGGCCGCGCGGGGCCGCCCGCAGGTGGGGCGCCCGCGCGGGCTGGTGCCGCGCGGGGTCGCCCCCGCACCGCGGGCGAGGCACCCGCGCGGCCCTTGGCCGTGCGGGGCCGCCCGCAGGTGGGGCGCCCGCGCGGGCTGGTGCCGCGCGGGGTCGCCCCGCACCACGGGCAACGCACTCGCGCGGCGCCCTGCCGCGCGGGGCCGCCGCAGGAGGGGCGCCCGCGCGGGCTGGGGCCACGCGATGCTGTGCCCGGGCGGAGTGTGCGCCGCACGGGCCAGTGCCGGGCGGGAAACTCCGCCGCACATGGGTGGGAGTCGGTGTGAGTGTCGGATCCTTAGTCTTGACTTGCCCTTATTCCTTCAGGAGTGCAGGACATTGTTGGCGACGGGCGCACGATCACGGACGTACCGAACGCCGGACGACGCACGCAAAAGGTGGGTAAATTCGCCGAGGTTAATTGGGTAAGGGCGGACATGAGCAAAGGTGCTTCTCTCTAAGTTGCTCCTCGTGAGCAAAGGTGGGTTTCTCTCTAAGTTGCTCCTCGTGAGCAAAGGTGGGTTTCTCTCTAAGATGCTCTTCGTGAGCGAAGGTGTGTTCCTCTTCAAGTTGCTCTCACTGAGCAACGGTGTTTTCCTCCTTAAGATTTCCTCATGAGCAAAGGTGTTCACCCTTCTGGTTGTCCTTATGAGCAACGCTGACCCCGAATCTCATTCTATTCGCTTTATCATCTGAGGCTCAAGTTTTACTACACGCACACCAGCGGTTTGGCCACCGCAAGGGTGTGCTTTTCCGGAAAAGTGGTACGTTGACCCGTGTACCCCACGCGGAGGTGGCGTTAGGGATGGGGGCCCTCATGGGTGGAGGGTGTGAGCGGTGACGCCGGGGTTGGTGCTCGGCGGCCGAGGCAGGTGCTCGGCAGAAAGGGGAGGGGCACCGGGGTAGGGGCCCGGTGCGGTGTCCGGGGAGGGTGCCCGGTTTATGTTTGGTGCAGGTTGTGATCATTGTTGACGATATATGGGAGGGGGGTGACAGTTGCTCTGGTTACAGTGGTTTGTTTTATTATAGTTTCTTGCTCATTATGTTTATTTCTAGTCACTGACTTCCCACTCCGTGACAGGTTCGTCCAGGGGCGAGTGCTAGGGCGCCGGTGAGGACGTTAGGGTGCTGATCTGATTTTTGGATGACTTCGGTTACAGTGACTCTTCTTTCCCTTTTCCTTTATTATTCATGGTAGCTAGTTGTGGATTGCGACACCCCCGTGGGGTCGAAGTGGATGTTGCCCTTTTCTTTCCTTTCTTTTTGAATAATTGAATGAATACTACGTTCTCTCTTACTTGGCCGTTTTGAACGATGAAAAACAAAGAAAACCGTTTGCGAAAACTATTTTTAAAACGTGGGTGTCGTGTGGGCACCGAGCTTTATAAACCTTGTGGGATTTATGTGTTTGCGAACTGTTTTCACAAACGAGGGCATCGTGTGGATGCCGCTTTCAAAACCTTGTGATTATTTATCCTTTCAAAACACCGGCCTCTATGCTCTAAGTGAATGCCAGAATGTCATGTGAATTGTTTGGTTGTATGTGTACGAGACCCCAACTGATGTGGTTAGAGATTGTATGTACTACGCCTTGTGAGGCACTTTGTAGTTGAGACGCCGTGCATATACAAAGGGGCCTCTGCTCATTTGCAGAGCGAATTTGTGTATGCGGCGGGTCTGTGCACGCGCCGGGGAGTAATGTTTTACAAAAAAAAAATATATGGCTGAATCAGGGGCATCGGTGGCTCCTCTTCCGCGCGATTCGAACCCCCGGGGCGTGACAGATTAAGATGGTATCAGAGAGGTAAACTCTAACCACAACAGTCGGGGCCTAACATCCACGGGCGCAATACTCTGGCTGCTGAGTAATAAAGTGAACACGGGATAAATAAATAGGACACGAGTGTACGTGGGGGAGGGTAGAGATTTAGTAGAACCCTTTAGGAGCCGGGTTGCCTTGTCAGTTATGTCTCTATGTTTGTGATGATCGGTATGCTTTCATTATGTACGCAGATACAATAGCAGTCCAACACAGTGAGCGACGACCGACGGAAATGGACACCGCAGCCGGAGCGAACCGCTTGCTGCGCAACCAACTGCGCGATGTGGCAGGACAGCTACTGACTCTCACGGAGCGTCTGTGCATGCTGACGCGGGACCTTGAGAGCGTTGACCACTTCCAGCACGGCCCATGGGACGGTACCCCTCGCGGGATGCCACCGGCGGGATTTCCCACCTATCACGATGCAGTTAATTTGGCCATGCGTGCGGAGCAAGAGTACGCCCGGCAAGGGTGCCCCTACCCTGACCCGGCGGAGGACCCCTATCTGGCGAGCCGCGCGACCAAACGTCCGAAGGTAGAACCGGAGTCTGGACCGGTGAAGAAGGAGGGGCCCGGCCCATCGAAGCCGTGCGTCATTTGTGGCGGCACACATCGAATGATGGGCTGCCCCTGGCGGGATGGTCACTGTTTCCGGTGTGGTAGACCGGGTCACACGCGTTACACGTGCCCCCAGAAGCCAGGCGTCACTAGGCCCCCGGCGCCGGGACCTGTCGAAGCAGAGAAAGCCGCCACCCCCGCCTTGCAGGGGAGCCCCAAACCAAGGTACCGGGCGAACCAACACCTGGAAAATGCAAGGAAGGGTGGGCGGGTACCAACAGGGACCCCGGAGTCGCCACAAGGGCCCTGCGTCATCTGCGGAAAGGCGCATAGAGTGACGAACTGCCTCTGGAGGTACTCCCACTGCAATGGTTGCGGCAAATCAGATCACACCCGCGCTTCATGTCCGCGAGAGCAGGCCGCTACCGCCGCAACGCCACAACGGGAGGGACGAGAGGATACCGCGGCTCCCAACCCACAGAAGGACCGACCCGACGGCTCGCCGTCGGCGGACTCGTACGATACCAGGACCCTGCCCAACCACGCAGTGCGACGCTGGCCCAGGGGTTGCGGGAGGGCTACCCCAGCCGCCCCAGCAGACGGAGCAACGTCCCGAACCGAGTGACGACAGGTAATACTTGAACTACTTCTTTTTAGTTGGGGACATCCGTCGAACCTGAGTTATACCATCCTTTCTTCATCTGTTATGGGTTTCGGCTATGTCCCGTCGTTAGTAATAGCTTCGTTGTTTTTCTGTCCGTTTTTCCCTCGGATCTTTTGGGGAGGGGCGAACGCCTTTAAGAGGGACTGCGGGAATCCGCCGTTGGCGTAGTCCGCAGATACTCCCTTCTCTTTCCGAAGATCCCTTCTTTTCTCCCATCCAAAACCAACCGGTTTTGGCCTCGATCTACTTAGGCACGCACTCTTTTGTTTTATCCCACTTGGGGACCATGCACTTAGTAGCAAAAAGTAAGGAGCGGAAGGCACCGGCTGGGTGCATGGCCGTTCTACCGGCGCGGGAACAGGGGAGGAGCTTGCAGCTGCGCGTTGACTGCCCGGAATTAGATGAAGCCCTGTAAGAGCGTGCACTCCCTTGAACCGCTCGGCCCGGAAGGGAGCCAAGTTCTTTTGGACGGCCCAATGCTAAGGAAAGCTGTGAAGGGCCTAAAAAGCGATTAACAAGGGCGCCCGTGCTCGCCGTACCAACGCCCGGGAAAGACTTCGAAGTATGCTGCACTGCATCGCGAATTGGACTGGAGGAAGTACTAAGGCAGCAAGGAGGAGTCGTGGCCTATGCGACAGGGCAACTCAAGGACTACATGTAGAACTAACCGACACACGACCTGGGGTGTACCGCAGTCGTCCTCGTTCTGAGACTGTTGAGGTACTAACCCTTCGGGGCCCACGGTAACGCACCCACGGACCACCAAAGCCTTAAGCGCCTCTCCACCCAGAAGGGGCCGAACCTACGGCGAAGACGGTGGTTAGGACTATTGAAGGATTACGACCTGGACACGAGACCGACTGACCAAGTGTACATCGATGAGTTGCGGGGCTACACGGGACGCCGACACCTACTACTGCGGGCCAAGCTACACTTCGGCCCGGCCTATCACCTCAGATGGATGGGCAATCCGAACGGGCGATCCAGATCCTCGAGGACATACTCCGAGCATGCATCCTGGTTTTGAATGGGCGGATGGTCACGCTACCTACCCCTCGTCGAGTTCGTCTACGACGTCGATTACCAGACAAGCACCCGGATGACACCGTACAAAGCATCGTACGGTAGGCGCTGCAAACCCCCCCCCCCGATTTGTTGGAACGATCAGGGGCGAAACGGGTCGGGTTGAGAGGCTAGTAGTGCCATAGTACGTGGGACTTTTTGGGATCCCGGAGTGCGACGGCCCCGTGGCCCATCGCCTCGCCCTACCACCGAATCACGACCGAGTTCTGGTCGCGGTCCGCGCTTTCATGCCTCGAAAGTATCCCCCAACCCGTCGCGAGTGATTGACGACTCCGCAAATCAAGTTCAAAGGAAACGTGAACTACGAGGAAGAGCCGGTGCGGACCCTAGCGCGGGAGGACTGAAAAGCTACGAAGTCGGACATTTCCCTACGTGAAGGCGTTTTGGAGCAATCGGGAAGAACGTGAGACAACTTGAGAACCCGAATCGAGGGTGAAGGGGTGCTACCCGGACCCCCTTCGCCGCAGGCGGGAGTTAAGTTTCGGGGACGAAACTTGTTTTTATTAGTGAGTGATGTAAGACCTGACTTTTCCGTGACCCTCCCCGTTACCCCTTTTTCTTCGACTGCCCGACTGAGGGACAATTTTTGGTGTTTTTTCCCGAGAATCCGTCGGGGCTCGCGGACATTTTTAGGCCGAAGGGCACGCGAAATGGAGAACGGGGGCGCGATCGGTTTCAGATTCCGACTCCCGGTTCACCCGGAATAATTTTCCGAAGTTCGGACCCCACTTAGGCGCCCCGGAATCCGTGCGGACGATCGGCACGTTTCTCGAGGTAATTATAGCCGCTGGATCTGCCCCTATTAATTAATTATTCTCTTACCCTTTGAGGAACCTAGGGTTTTAGGTGTTCCCTCCTAGGTCCCTTCGTTCGGCGGCTAGGGTTTCCCTTTAAGAGTCATCACGAGAGGGAAAAAGAGAGAGGGAAGGACGGCTAGGGTTTCTCTTTAAGAGACACCACGAGAGGGAAAAAGAGGAGAATAAAACGGGGACCCAACCCTTTTTCGCTCTTGTACGACCGACGGCGGGGCTTTCGAGGAAAGGACGGAGGTTCTTGCTCGCGGGATCAACCGGGCAACGTTAGGACGATCCTCTTCCTCTCTTTTCCGGCGGATCAAAGGTGAGTTTTTATTAGTTTTGTTGTGTAGAGTCTTCACGGGGAACACCGCCGCCGCCGCCGCCGGACCGGCCGCGGGCGGGGCGCCGCGCGGCGCTTGGTGCCGCGCGGGGCCGCCCGCACCGCGGGCGAGGGCACCCGCGCGGCGCTTGGCCGCGCGGGGCCGCCCGCAGGTGGGGCGCCCGCGCGGGCTGGTGCCGCGCGGGTCGCCCCCGGCACCGCGGGCGAGGCACCCGCGCGGCGCTTGGCCGCGCGGGGCCGCCCGCCAGGTGGTGGCGCCCGCGCGGGCTGGTGCCCGCGCGGGGTCGCCCCCGCACCGCGGGCGAGGCAACCCGCGCGGCGCTTGGCCGCGCGGGGCCGCCCGCAGGTGGGGCGCCCGCGCGGGCTGGTGCCGCGCGGGTCGCCCCCGCACCGCGGGCAAGGCACCCCTACGCGGCGCTTGGCCGCGCGGGGCCGCCCGCAGGTGGGGCGCCCCGCGCGGACTGGCGCCGCGCGGGGTCGCCCCCGCACCGCGGGCGAAGGCACCCGCGCGGCGCTTGGGCCGCGCGGGCCGCCCGCAGGTGGGGCGCCCGCGCGGGGCTGGTGCCGTGCGCGGGGTCGCCCCCCCGCGCCGCGGGCGAGGCACCCGCGCGGCGCTTGGCCGCGCGGGGCCGCCCGCAGGTGGGGCGCCCCGCCGCGGGGCTGGTGCCGCGCGGGGTCGCCCCCCGCACCGCGGGCGAGGACACCCGCGCGGCGCTTGGCCGCGCGGGGCCGCCCGCAGGTGGGGCGGCCCGCGCGGGCTGGTGCCGCGCGGGGTCGCCCCCGCGCCGCGGGCGAGGCACCCGCGCTGGCGCTTGGCCGCGCGGGGCCCGCCCGCAGGTGGGGGCGCCCGCGCGGGCTGGTGCCGCGCGGGGTCGCCCCCGCACCGCGGGCGAGGCACCCGCGCGGCGCTTGGCCGCGCGGGGCCGCCCGCAGGTGGGGCGCCCGCGCGGACTGGTGCCGCGCGGGGTCGCCCCCGCACCGCGGGCGAGGCACCCGCGCGGCGCTTGGCCGCGCGGGGCCGCCCGCAGGTGGGGCGCCCGCGCGGGCTGGTTGCCGCGCGTGGGTCGCCCCCGCACCGCGGGCGAGTGCACCCGCGCGGCGCTTGGCCGTGCGGGGCCGCCCGCAGGTGGGGCGCCCGCGCGGGCTGGTGCCGCGCGGGGTCGCCCCGCACCACGGGCAACGCACTCGCGCGGCGCTTGGCCGCGCGGGGCCGCCGCAGGAGGGGCGCCCGCGCGGGCTGGGGCCACGCGATGCTGTGCCCGGGCGGAGTGTGCGCCGCACGGGCCAGTGCCGGGCGGGAAACTCCGCCGCACATGGGTGGGAGTCGGTGTGAGTGTCGGATCCTTAGTCTTGACTTGCCCTTATTCCTTCAGGAGTGCAGGACATTGTTGGCGACGGGCGCACGATCACGGACGTACCGAACGCCGGACGACGCACGCAAAAGGTGGGTAAATTCGCCGAGGTTAATTGGGTAAGGGCGGACATGAGCAAAGGTGCTTCTCTCTAAGTTGCTCCTCGTGAGCAAAGGTGGGTTTCTCTCTAAGTTGCTCCTCGTGAGCAAAGGTGGGTTTCTCTCTAAGATGCTCTTCGTGAGCGAAGGTGTGTTCCTCTTCAAGTTGCTCTCACTGAGCAACGGTGTTTTCCTCCTTAAGATTTCCTCATGAGCAAAGGTGTTCACCCTTCTGGTTGTCCTTATGAGCAACGCTGACCCCGAATCTCATTCTATTCGCTTTATCATCTGAGGCTCAAGTTTTACTACACGCACACCAGCGGTTTGGCCACCGCAAGGGTGTGCTTTTCCGGAAAAGTGGTACGTTGACCCGTGTACCCCACGCGGAGGTGGCGTTAGGGATGGGGGCCCTCATGGGTGGAGGGTGTGAGCGGTGACGCCGGGGTTGGTGCTCGGCGGCCGAGGCAGGTGCTCGGCAGAAAGGGGAGGGGCACCGGGGTAGGGGCCCGGTGCGGTGTCCGGGGAGGGTGCCCGGTTTATGTTTGGTGCAGGTTGTGATCATTGTTGACGATATATGGGAGGGGGGTGACAGTTGCTCTGGTTACAGTGGTTTGTTTTATTATAGTTTCTTGCTCATTATGTTTATTTCTAGTCACTGACTTCCCACTCCGTGACAGGTTCGTCCAGGGGCGAGTGCTAGGGCGCCGGGTGAGGACGTTAGGGTGCTGATCTGATTTTTGGATGACTTCGGTTACAGTGACTCTTCTTTCCCTTTTCCTTTATTATTCATGGTAGCTAGTTGTGGATTGCGACACCCCCGTGGGGTCGAAGTGGATGTTGCCCTTTTCTTTCCTTTCTTTTTGAATAATTGAATGAATACTACGTTCTCTCTTACTTGGCCGTTTTGAACGATGAAAAACAAAGAAAACCGTTTGCGAAAACTATTTTTAAAACGTGGGTGTCGTGTGGGCACCGAGCTTTATAAACCTTGTGGGATTTATGTGTTGCGAACTGTTTTCACAAACGAGGGCATCGTGTGGATGCCGCTTTCAAAACCTTGTGATTATTTATCCTTTCAAAACACCGGCCTCTATGCTCTAAGTGAATGCCAGAATGTCATGTGAATTGTTTGGTTGTATGTGTACGAGACCCAACTGATGTGGTTAGAGATTGTATGTACTACGCCTTGTGAGGCACTTTGTAGTTGAGACGCCGTGCATATACAAAGGGGCCTCTGCTCATTTGCAGAGCGAATTTGTGTATGCGGCGGGTCTGTGCACGCGCCGGGGAGTAATGTTTTACAAAAAAAAAATATATGGCTGAATCAGGGGCATCGGTGGCTCCTCTTCCGCGCGATTCGAACCCCCGGGGCGTGACACTAAGTCCTCAAAATACAAAAGCTAACCAAACCCGTAAAGACTGAAAAAGAAGGAAGCTGGAGACTCTCAACAGCTATCCAGCCTCTATGCCTGCTGAGCCTGCCTATGCCTGCCATGCCTGCCTATGCCTGCCTATGCCTGCCTATGCCTGCCATGCCTGCCATGCCTGCCTATGCCTGCCATGCCTGCTTATGCCTGCTATGCCTGCCATGCCTGCCTGCGCCTGCCTATGCCTGCCATGCCTGCCATGCCTGCCTACGCCTGCCTATGCCTGCCATGCCTGCCTGTGCCTGCCTATGCCTGCCATGCCTGCCTATGCCTGCCATGCCTGCCTGCGCCTGCCTATGCCTGCCATGCCTGCCATGCCTGCCATGCCTGCCTATGCCTGCCTATGCCTGCTATGCCTGCCATGCCTGCTGTGCCTGCCTATGCCTGCCATGCCTGCCATGCCTGCCTGTGCCCTGCCTATGCCTGCCATGCCTGCCATGCCTGCCTATGCCTGCCATGCCTGCCAAGCCTGCCTTTGCCACGGTCAACAACTCACAATGACCCTGGGACCACCGTAACCCCAGACGGTTCCCAACAACACTAGCACTGGTCTAAACATAGCTACTAGACTCCACTCGGTCCCCCTGACACGAGTGCAACTATAAGGCAAATGTCTGTAATAAACCCAATCTAATGCCACCAGTAGAACTGGTACTGCCTGCTGTGCCTTGCCAAATCGGGTATGCCAGCCTACGCATAACACCGATAGGGGATGGGAGTCTCAAGGACTCGAGTCTGAAAATCGCACACTCCGGAGTGGCACTCGAGGGGAGCGACCCACACGAGGTAAAGTGCCTCAGTAACAAGTATCGTAAATCAGCAGGACTGGATCATGACTCTGATCAAAGTGGGAAAGCCCAACCGCTAAAGAAGCCTCGGTCCTCAATCAGATGCAAAAATACTCAAATAGTGGGAAACTCTGTCCACTAGAGAAATCAGATACCCATCTGGTGCATAAATAAATGTCCGGTCAACCGCCCAATATCCGCGGTTGCCGCAAAGCCCCACAACTAATCCAACCTGTCCCAGACACCAAGTCCCGACTACACTACCCAGAACCCCTGCTCGAACCTGAGCAACACAGGACCACCTGACTAACAAAGAAGGAGAAAAGGAATACATGTTTCTCCTAAGTCAAGTTCAAAAGTAGTGTAGCAGTAAAAGATGGCCTAAACTACATGTCCATGCAAGCATGCTTTGTCCTCAGAAACAATAAAAAAGTGGGTGAAAACATATATTAGTAAAGCATGCTGAAATATTCCTACTATGGTATTACCAATCTCACCCAAGTAGTCATTCCTTGCTTACCTCTCGCCATCATATCGGTTGTAACCACAATATGCCTGTTATCAATCCATAGAGGGGTGATATCCCCACATGTGCACTTGCATTCACCATGATATAAAACCTTATATAGTTACCAAAATTAAGCTTACCCACCTGAAGTGCTCAATCCAAGGCAAACCAGGGTCGGCGAAGAGTGTAGACCCTCTCAGTGCAAAATCTGCTAAACTGACTGCCCTCATATATAGTTGGCGCGAGCCTCGCTCTCCAAACATATGAAAACACCCAGAATCACTATCTCTCCCAATTTTCCCCAGTTCCAACAGTTCGAACGTCGCTAACCTTCCTGGGTACAACAATAAGGTTCAAGATTACATTTTATTCCAAAATATCCAAGTACTACAATTCTGTTGGAACAGTCCCAAAGATGCCAGATTTTTCA
>JAQNDB010003429.1:0-29423 GCA_029204045.2 Tillandsia leiboldiana | reverse complement strand
GCGGCAACGCACCCGCGCGGCGCTTGGCCGCGCGGGGGTCGCCCGCAGGTGGGGCGCCCGCGCGGGCTGGCGCCGCGCGGGGTCGCCCCCGCACCGCGGGCAGCGCGCTCGCGCGGCGCTTGGCCGCGCGGGGCCGCCCGCAGGTGGGGCGCCCGCGCGGGCTGGTGCCGCGCGGGGTCGCCCCGCACCGCGGGCAGCGCGCCCGCGCGGCGCTTGGCCGCGCGGGGCCGCCCGCAGGTGGGGCGCCCGCGCGGGCTGGTGCCGCGCGGGGTCGCCCCGCACCGCGGGCAACGCGCCCGCGCGGGCGCTTGGCCGCGCGGGGCCACCCGCAGGTGGGGCGCCCGCGCGGGCTGGTGCCGCGCGGGGTCGCCCCCGCACCGCGGGCAACGCACCCGCGCGGCGCTTGGCCGCGCGGGGCCGCCCGCAGGAGGGGCGCCCGCGCGGGCTGGTGCCGCGCGGGGTCGCCCCCGCACCGCGGGCAACGCACCCGCGCAGCGCTTGGCCGCGCGGGGTCGCCCGCAGGTGGGGCGCCCGCGCGGGCTGGTGCCGCGCGGGGTCGCCCCCGCTTGGCCGCGCGGGGCCGCCCGCAGGAGGGGCGCCCGCGCGGGCTGGTGCCGCGCGGGTCGCCCCGCACCGCGGGCAGCGCGCCCGCGCGGCGCTTGGCCGCGCGGGGCCACCCGCAGGTGGGGCGCCCGCGCGGGCTGGTGCCGCGCGGGTTCGCCCCCGCACCGGGGGCAACGCACTCGCGCGGCGCTTGGCCGCGCGGGGCCGCCCGCAGGAGGGGCGCCCGCGCGGGCTGGGGCCACGCGGTGCTGTGCCCGGGCGGAGTGTGCGCCGCACGGGCCGGTGCCGGGCGGGGAACTCCGCCGCACGTGGGTGGGAGTCGGTGTGAGTTTCGGATCCTTAGTCTTGACTTGCCCTTGTTCCTTCAGGAGTGCAGGACATTGTTGGCGACGGACGCACGATCACGGACGTACCGAACGCCGGACGACACACACACAAGGTGGGTATTTTCGCCGAGGTTAATTGGGTAAGGGCGGACATGAGCAAAGGTGTTTCTCTCTAGGTTGCTCTTCGTGAGCAACGGTGGGTTTCTCTCTAAGTTGCTCTTCGTGAGCAAAGGTGGGTTTCTCTTTAAGTTGCTCTTCGTGAGCAAAGGTGTGTTTCTCTTTAAGTTGCTTTTCATGAGCAACGGTGTTTTTCTCTTTAAGATATTCTCATGAGCAAAGGTGTTTTCCCTTCTGGTTGTCCTTATGAGCAACGCTGACCCCGATTCTTACTTTATTCGCTTTATCATCTGAGGCTCAAGTTTTGCTACACGCACACCAGCGGTTTGGCCACCGCAAGGGTGTGCTTTTCCGGAAAAGTGGTACGTTGACCCGTGTACCCCACGCGACGGTGGCGTTAGGAATGGGGGCCCTCATGGGTGGAGGGTGTGAGCGGTGACGCCGAGGTTGGTGCTAGGCGGCCGAGGCAGGTGCTCGGCAGAGAGGGGGGGGGCGGTGACCGGGGTAGGGGCCCGGTGCGGTGTCTGGGGAGGGTGCCCGGTTTATATTTGGTGCAGGTCATATTCATGTTGACGGTGTATGAGGGGTGACGGTTTCTCTGGTTATAGTGGTTTGCTTTATTATAGTTTTTCTTGCTCATCATGTTTATTCCAGTCACTGACTTCCCACTCCGTGACAGGTTCGTCCAGGGGCGAGTGCTAGGGCACCGGTGAGGCCGCGAGAGTGGTGTTCTGGCATTTTGTGACTTCAGATACAGTGACTTTCCTTTCCCTTTTCAATTATTATTCATGCTAGCTAGTTGTGGATTGCGACACCCCCGTGGGGTCGAAGTGGATGTTGCCCCTTTCCCTTTTGAAATAAATGATTGATTGTTGCATTCTTTCCTGCTTGGTCGTTTTAAACAATGAAAAGCAAAGAAAATCGGTTGCGAAAACTATTTTTAAAACGTGGGTGTCGTGTGGGCACCGAACTTTACAAACCTTGTTGGATTTATGTGTTTGCGAACTGTTTTCACAAAAGATTGGCATCGGGTGGGTGCCGTTTTCAAACCCTGTGGATTTATGTGGTTTTCAAACTGTCTTTCATAAAACGATGGCATCGTGTGGATGCCGTTTTCAAAACCCTGTGATTATTTATCCTTTCAAAACATCGGCCTCCATATGCTAAGTGAATAATAGAATATCACGTGAGTTGTTTGGTTGTATGTGAACGAGACCTGTAACTGATGTGGTTAGAGATTGTATGTGCTACGCCTTGTGAGACACTTTGTAGTTGAGACGCCGTGCATATACAAAGGAGACTCTGCCCGTTTGCAGAGTGAATTTGTGTATGCGGCGGGTCTGGGCACGCGCCGGGGAGTATTGGTTTACAAAAAAAAATATATGGCTGAATCAGGGGCATCGGTGGCTCCTCTTCCGCGCGATTCGAACCCCCGGGGCGTGACAGATTAAGATGGTATCAGAGAGGTAAACTCTAACCACAACAGTCGGGGCCTAACATCCACGGGCGCAATACTCTGGCTACTGAGTAATAAAGTGAACACGGGATAAATAAATAGCACACGAGTGTGCGTGGGGGAGGGTAGAGATTAAGTAGAATCCTTTGGGAGCCAGGTTACCTTGTTAGTTATGTCTCTATGTTTTGTGACGATCGGTATGCTTTCATTATGTACGCAGATACAATAGCAGTCCGACTCCGTGAGCGACGACCGACGGAAATGGACGCCGCAGCCGGAGCGAACCGCTTGCTGCGCAACCAGCTGCGCGATGTGGCAGGGCAGCTGCTGACTCTCACGGAGCGTCTGTGCATGCTGACGCGGGAGCTTCAGAGCGTTGACCACTTCCAGCACGGCCCATGGGACGGTACCCCTCGCGGGATGCCACCAGCGGGTTTTCCCACCTATCACGATGCGGTCAATTTGGCCATGCGTGCGGAGCAAGAGTACGCCCGGCAGGGGTGCCCCTACCCTGACCCGGCGGAGGACCCCTATCTGGCGAGCCGCGCGACCAAACGTCCGAAGGTAGGACCGGAGTCTGGACCAGTGATGAAGGAGGGGCCCGACCCATTGAAGCCGTGCGTCATTTGTGGCGGTGCACATCGAATGATGGGCTGCCCCTGGCGGGATGATCACTGTTTCCGCTGTGGTAAACCGGGTCACATGCGTTACACGTGCCCCCAGAAGCCAGCCGTCACTAGGCCCCCGGCGCCGGGACCTGTCGAAGCAGAGAAATCCGCCACCCCCGCCTTGCAGGGGAGCCCCAAACCAAAGTACCGGGTGAACCAATGCCGGGAAAAAACAAGGAAGGGTGGGCAGGTACCAACAGGAACCCCGGAGTCGCTACAAGGGCCCTACGTCATCTGCGGGAAGGCGCATCGAGTGACGAACTGCCTTTGGAGGTACTCCCACTGCAATGGTTGCGGCAAACCAGATCACACCCGCGCTTCATGTCCGCGAGAACAGGCCGCTACAGCCGCAACGCCACAACCGGAAGGACGAGAGGATACCGCGGCTCCCAACCCACAGAAGGACCAACCCGACGGCTCGCCGTCGGCGGACTCGTACGATACCAGGACCCTGCCCAACCACGCAGTGCGGCGCTGGCCCAGGGGTTGCAGGAGGGCTACCCCAGCCGCCCCAGCGGACGATGCAACGTCCCGAACTGAGTGACGACAGGTAATACTTGAACTACTTTATTTTGGTTAGGGACATCCGTCGAACCAGAGTAAACCATCCCTGACTGACCCCGTCTAAACCCCCCCCCCCCCCAGGTCTTTTGAGTTATACCATCCTTTCTTTTTCGGTTGTGTGTTTCGGTTATGTCTCGTCGTTAGTAATAGCTTCGTTGTTTTTCTGGTTGCTTTTCCCCGGATCTTTTGGGGAGGGGCGAACGCCTTTAAAAGGGATTGCGGGAATCCGTCGTTGGCGTAGTCCTCAGATACTCCCTTTTTCTTTTCTAAGTTCCTTTCTTTTCTTTCGTCCAAAACCAACCGGATTAGGCCTTGATCTACTTAGGCGCGCGCTCTTTGTTTCTTCCTACTTGGGGACCATGCACTTAGTAGCGAAAAGTAAAGGGCGGAAGGCACCGGCTGGGTGCACGGCCGTTCTACTGGCGCGGGAATAGGGGAGGAGCTTGCAGCTGCGCGTTGACTGCCCGGAATTAGACGAAGCCCTGTAAAGAGCTTGCACTTCCTTGAACCGCTTGACCCGGAAGGGAGCCAAGTTCTTTTGGACGGCCCAATGCTAAGGAAAGCGGTGAAGAGTCTAAAAAGCGATTAACAAGGGCGCCCGTGCTCGCCGTACCAACGCCCGGGGAAGACTTCGAGGTATGCTGCACTGCATCGCGAATTGGACTAGAGGGAGTACCAAGGCAGCAAGGAAGAGTCGTAGCCTATGCGACAAGGCAACTCAAGGACTACATGTAGAACTAACCGACACACGACCTGGGGTTTGCCGCAGTCGTCCTCGTCCTGAGACTGTTGAGGCACTATCTCTTCGGGGCCCACGGTAACGTACCCACGGACCACCAAAGCCTTAAGCGCCTTTCCACCCAGAAGGAGCCGAACCTACGGCGAAGACGGTGGTTAGGACTATTGAAGGATTACGACCTGGACACGTGACCGACTGACCAAGTATACATCGATGAGTTGCGAGGCTACACGGGACGCCGACACCTACTACTTCGGGCCAAGCTACACTTCAGCCCGGCCTTTCACCTCAGATGGATGGGCAATCCGAACGGGCGATCCAGATCCTCGAGGACATACTCCGAGCGTGCATATTGGTTTTGAAAGGGCGGATGGTCACGCTACCTACCCCTCGTCGAGTTCGCCTACGACGTCAATTACCAGACAAGAACCCGGGTGACACCGTACAAAGCATCGTACGGTAGGCGCTGCAAACCCCCGATTTGTTGGAACGATCAGGGGCGAAGCGGGTCGGGTTGAGAGGCTAGTTGCGCCATAGTACGTGGGACTTTTTGGGATTCCGGAGTGCGTCGGCCCCGTGGCCCATCGCCTCGCCCTACCACCGAATCTCGACCGAGTTCTGGTCGTGTCCGCGCATTCATGCTTCGGAAGTATCCCCCAATCCGTCACGAGTGCTTGACGACTCTGCAAATCGAGTTCAAAGAAAACTTGAAGAGCCGGTGCGGACCCTAGCACGGGAGGACTGAAAAGCTACGAAGTCGGACATTTCCCTACGTGAAGGCGTTTTGGAGCAATCAGGAAGAACGTGAGACAACTTGGGAACCCGAATCAAGGATGAAGGAGTGCTACCCGGACCCCCCTTCGCCGCAGGCGGGAGTTAAGTTTCGGGGACGAAACTTGTTTTTATTAGTGAGTGATGTAAGACCTGGCTTTTCCGTGACCCTTCCCGTTACCCCTTTTTCTTACGACCGCCCGACTGAGGGACAATTTTTGGTGTTTTTCCGGAGAATCCGTCGGGGCTCGCGAACATTTTTAGGCGGAAGGGCTCGCGAAATAGAGAACGGGGGCGCCAACGGTTTCAGATTCCGACTCCCGGTTCACCCGGAATAAAATTCCGAAGTTCGGACCCCTCTTAGACGCCCCGGGATCCGTGCGGACGATCGGCACGTTTCTCGAGGTAATTCTAGCCGCCGGATCTGTCCCTATTATTTAATTATTCATTAACCCTTTGAGGAACCTAGGGTTTTAGGTGTTCCCTCCTAGGTCCCTTCGTTCGGCGGCTAGGGTTTCTCTTTAAGAGACACCACGAGAGGGAAAAAGAGAAAGAAAAAGACGGCTAGGGTTTCTCTTTAAGAGACACCACGAGAGGGAAAAAGAGAAAGAAAAAGACGGCTAGGGTTTCTCTTTAAGAGACACCACGAGAGGGAAAAAGTGAGGAATAAAACGGGGACCCAACCCTTTTTCGCTCTTGTACGACCGACGGCGGGGCTTTCGGGAAAAGGACGGAGGTTTCTTGCTCGCGGGATCGACCGGGCAACGTTAGGACGATCCCCTTCCTCTCTTTCCCGGCGGATCGAAGGTGAGTTTTTATTAGGTTTTTTTTTGAGTAGGCGTTTCGGGGGTGGAGTTTTTGCGGGGAGCGCCGCCGCCGCCGCCGCCGGGCCGGCCGCGGGCGGGGCGCCGCGCGGCAGGAGCGTCGCGCGGGCGGGGCGCCGCGCGGCAGGAGCGTCGCGCGGGCACCACCCGCAGGCGAGCACCGCGCAGCGCTTGGCCGCGGGGGGCCGCCCGCGGGTGGGGCGCCCGCGCGGGCTAAGGCCGCGCGGGGTCGCCCCCGCACCGCGGGCAGCGCGCCCGCGCGGCACTTGGCCGCGCGGGGCCGCCCGCAGGTGGGGCGCCCGCGCGGGCTAAGGCCGCGCGGGGTCGCCCCCGCACGGCGGGCAGCGCGCCCGCGCGACGCTTGGCCGCGCGGGGTCGCCCGCAGGTGGGGCGCCCGCGTGGGCTGGTGCCGCGCGGGGTCGCCCCCGCACCGCGGGCAACGCACTCGCGCGGCGCTTGGCCGCGCGGGGCCGCCCGCAGGAGGGGCGCCCGCGCGGGCTGGTGCCGCGCGGGGTCGCCCCCGCACTGCGGGCAACGCACCCGCGCGGCGCTTGGCCGCGCGGGGTCGCCCGCAGGTGGGGGGCCCGCGCGGGCTGGCGCCGCGCGGGGTCGCCCCCGCACCGCGGGCAGCGCGCTCGCGCGGCGCTTGGCCGCGCGGGGCCGCCCGCAGGAGGGGCGCCCGCGCGGGCTGGTGCCGCGCGGGGTCGCCCCGCAGCGCGGGCAGCGCGCCCGCGCGGCGCTTGGCCGCGCGGGGCCACCCGCAGGTGGGGCGCCCGCGCGGGCTGGTGCCTCGAGGGGTCGCCCCCGCACCGCGGGCAACGCACCCGCGCGGCGCTTGGCCGCGCGGGGCCGCCCGCAGGAGGGGCGCCTGCGCGGGCTGGTGCCGCGCGGGGTCGCCCCAGCACCGCGGGCAACGCACCCGCGCGGCGCTTGGCCGCGCGGGGTCGCCCGCAGGTGGGGCACCCGCGTGGGCTGGTGCCGCGCGGGGTCGCCCCCGCACCGCGGGCAGCGCGCTCGCGCGGCGCTTGGCCGCGCGGGGCCGCCCGCAGGAGGGGCGCCCGCGCGGGCTGGTGCCGCGCGGGGTCGCCCCGCACCGCGGGCAGCGCGCCCGCGCGGCGCTTGTCCGCGCGGGGCCACCCGCAGGTGGGGCGCCCGCGCGGGCTGGTGCCGCGCGGGGTCGCCCCCGCACCGGGGGCAACGCACTCGCGCGGCGCTTGGCCGCGCGGGGCCGCCCGCAGGAGGGGCGCCCGCGCGGGCTGGGGCCACGCGGTGCTGTGCCCGGGCGGAGTGTGCGCCGCACGGGCCGGTGCCGGGCGGGGAACTCCGCCGCACGTGGGTGGGAGTCGGTGTGAGTTTCGGATCCTTAGTCTTGACTTGCCCTTGTTCCTTCAGGAGTGCAGGACATTGTTGGCGACGGACGCACGATCACGGACGTACCGAACGCCGGACGACACACACACAAGGTGGGTATTTTCGCCGAGGTTAATTGGGTAAGGGCGGACATGAGCAAAGGTGTTTCTCTCTAGGTTGCTCTTCGTGAGCAACGGTGGGTTTCTCTCTAAGTTGCTCTTCGTGAGCAAAGGTGGGTTTCTCTTTAAGTTGCTCTTCGTGAGCAAAGGTGTGTTTCTCTTTAAGTTGCTTTTCATGAGCAACGGTGTTTTTCTCTTTAAGATATTCTCATGAGCAAAGGTGTTTTCCCTTCTGGTTGTCCTTATGAGCAACGCTGACCCCGATTCTTACTTTATTCGCTTTATCATCTGAGGCTCAAGTTTTGCTACACGCACACCAGTGGTTTGGCCACCGCAAGGGTGTGCTTTTCCGGAAAAGTGGTACGTTGACCCGTGTACCCCACGCGAGGGTGGCGTTAGGAATGGGGGCCCTCATGGGTGGAGGGTGTGAGCGGTGACGCCGAGGTTGGTGCTCGGCGGCCGAGGCAGGTGCTCGGCAGAGAGGGGGGGGGGCGGTGACCGGGGTAGGGGCCCGGTGCGGTGTCCGGGGAGGGTGCCCGGTTTATATTTGGTGCAGGTCATATTCATGTTGACGGTGTATGAGGGGTGACGGTTGCTCTGGTTATAGTGGTTTGCTTTATTATAGTTTTTCTTGCTCATCATGTTTATTCCAGTCACTGACTTCCCACTCCGTGACAGGTTCGTCCAGGGGCGAGTGCTAGGGCACCGGTGAGGCCGCGAGAGTGTTGTTCTGGCATTTTGTGACTTCAGATACAGTGACTTTCCTTTCCCTTTTCAATTATTATTCATGCTAGCTAGTTGTGGATTGCGACACCCCCGTGGGGTCGAAGTGGATGTTGCCCCTTTCCCTTTTGAAATAAATGATTGATTGTTGTATTCTTTCCTGCTTGGCCGTTTTAAACAATGAAAAGCAAAGAAAATCGGTTGCGAAAACTATTTTTAAAACGTGGGTGTCGTGTGGGCACCGAACTTTACAAACCTTGTGGGATTTATGTGTTTGCGAACTGTTTTCACAAAAGATTGGCATCGGGTGGGTGCCGTTTTCAAACCCTGTGGATTTATGTGGTTTTCAAACTGTCTTTCATAAAACGATGGCATCGTGTGGATGTCGTTTACAAAACCCTGTGATTATTTATCCTTTCAAAACATCGGCCTCCATATGCTAAGTGAATAATAGAATATCACGTGAGTTGTTTGGTTGTATGTGAACGAGACCTGTAACTGATGTGGTTAGAGATTGTATGTGCTACGCCTTGTGAGACACTTTGTAGTTGAGACGCCGTGCATATACAAAGGAGACTCTGCCCGTTTGCAGAGTGAATTTGTGTATGCGGCGGGTCTGGGCACGCGCCGGGGAGTATTGGTTTACAAAAAAAAATATATGGCTGAATCAGGGGCATCGGTGGCTCCTCTTCCGCGCGATTCGAACCCCCGGGGCGTGACATCGTCCCTCTCTTACCTTGGTCTCGCTGCCTTGATCCTCCACACGATCGGTGAGGAAGGGGGTAGGGTTGGGGGAGTTGGCTCCTCGTCCGCACTCGGGGTGTCGTACGCCTAGAGTGAGAGGGGTTGAGACAGATATAAAACCCTGTTTTCCCAAGATACGACAAAACCCGAGCGGTCAGAATGAGGAATGGGAACGGACCCATTTCAAGTCAAAATAAAATAATAGGTCGGGTTCGAACCAGGGTCCGGTCTGCCTGGTAACCCGCGTTGATCGCCTGAACCGTTAGCCACCTTCTGGAATTTATTCTGGGAGATTCTGGAGTCGGAATCCAAAACCGATTGCGCCGACGATCTCCGTTTCGCGAGCTTTATTGACTAAAAATACTCGCGAGCCCCGACGGTCTGCCCGGAAACAAAGAATTATTCGTTCACCCTCCGGACCCCGAAATGAAACGCGAAATAAAGAAAACCAAAAGTAGGCCCAAGAACAAAACCACAGCATTTTAAACCAGCGGCTACTACACTCCATCATACCCACAGTATACACAAGCACATCCTCTAATAAAATCACAAAAATGCTTAGCACCTTCCATAATTCCTTTCCACCAATACAGCTCTCATTAAGCTCACAGCACCAACAGAATTCAGCTCACATGACCAATTACAAGAAAATCCACCTATACCCACTCTACCAGATCCAAATACACACCAACAGCAAGCTCACATAACACTTACACTAATTGGTGCTCTCTTATACACAAATTAAATAAAATCACCCAACACATACAGCTTAAATCACAAACTGCCAGGCTCTATATGCTCACTTCCACACTTATACCAATCCACCACACCCTCAAGTTCATCATCTGTATACATCTTACACAATCACCACTCCAATCACCAAAAGGTCAACCACAATTCATAGCTTACGTATAAAGAACTACAAGCTCCACTGCACATGCAAATTCCCACAGCACACCCCAACTCAACACCCAAAATTCCAAAGCCTAGCACTTTTTTCAAAAAAATCGGCAGCTCACAACTGAAGGTGTTCCATGCTCACCGTCGGCTCCAACTGCTCGCGCGGCACCGAGCTCGCCGCGTACACCTAAGCGGCTGCACCAAAATCAGAGAGAAATAAGGAGAAGCATCTAGATCAGCCCAAAGAGCAATTCGCAAGAGAAATTGGGCAAAAAACTAGCTCCGCCGCGCGCCCGCTGCTCGCCGAGCTCCCGCGCAAGTCGCCTGCCGCGCGGCGCCCACGCGCGGCAGCGCGCGGCACCAAGTGCCTGCCGCGCAGCGCTGCCACTGCCACGTGGCGCAGCGCGCGGCGCCCAGGCGCGTGCCCGCTTGCAGCGCGGTGCCCTGGCGCGCCCGCGTGCAGCGCGCGGCACCCCTGGCGCGCCCGCATGCAGCGTGCTGCTGCGCGCCCGCGTGCAGTGCGCGGCACCCCTGGCGCGCCCGCATGCAGCGTGCTGCTGCGCGCCCGCGTGCAGCGCGGTGCCATGGCGCGCCCTTGCGCCCGCGCGGCAACAACCTCCACCTCCTGTAGCCACCCAAACTCACTCTCTCACACCCCTAAAAAAAAACTGTACATACCTATCCGAGAGGCTCGACGCGCGCGCGCGCTCCGCTCGGCATCCACTCGGTTCAGCAGATGGCTTCCCACAACAAAGCTCAAGCATTCCTCACTTTCCTTCTTTTTCCTCATCTCATTTCCTCTTCTTCTTCTCTCTTTTCTATTCCTCCCATTTTCCTCTGCTTCACTCCCACTTCCTCTGTTTTATATCCATGTAGGGGACGATGACGTGGCAGAGGTAAATTAAGGATGGCCTTAATTAGGGAGAGGGTGGTAGGTAGATGTAGTGTCAACATTTAATTTAAAACCCCCCACACTCACTTCCTTTCATTCTCTTTCCTTCAATCACATACTCACAGACCAACACCACAGCCACTAATCAATTAAAATAATTAAATTAATTAAATAATCCAACAAAAGCCCCCGCCAACTCACTTTTTGCCTTCGGGGCCTCCGCACGGGTCCGAAACCTCCCGAACCCCGCTGTAATCTGAAAATACACATGTCCACAACTTTTTCTCCTCAAAAAGCTCAACCGTTGTGTCGGGGTGCTCAATCCAAAAACCGGCTCCAAAATTGCCAATTCCGACTCACTTTCCACTTTCGGATCCTCCACGTCAGTCCGGAACCTCCTGAACTTCGCTGTAAACACAAAGTACACCTGTTCCAAGTGTTTCCCAATTTTTCGTACTCCACTGTGGAGTCGAGGCTTCCCCGAAGCCAGTCTTCTAATGGCGGACAATGCCCGGAAAACCCCGAATCGACCTGGGGCTTCCGCGTTGATCCGAGTCGACCCGAACTCATCTGTAATCACGTGTGGAACGCTCGTGACAATTTCCTCCACTCCACGCCATCTTGCGAGGTCGGTGCGCTCAACCAAATCCCGGTACTCTACACTCTCCCCTCCTTAAAAAGGGTTTCGTCCTCGAAACCAGAATAAATTCATAACTTAGGAGGGTGTCTCAAGCAAATGGGGATAGGAGATCCTTAACTCTTCCTCCAGCTCTGAAGTGGTCATTCTCACTCATCATGATGGCTTCACTGAACCTTCACCCAAGGTAAGGCCCGACTGCAAAAATTCTCTGTCTCACCAGCAATAACTTGCATCGGTAGCTCCTTATAACTCAGATCCTCGCCAATTGCCAAAGAAGTGAGATCCCAAACAAGCGGGTGATAAAATACTCGCGGACCAAGATTCCCGCGTAAACTCAAATCCTCGCATCCCAGCGAATAGTGGTTTCCAGAAAACATGATCTCCAAATCCAAAATTCTACGCTTGCCATTGGCATAAAACCTCCGTTGCTCCTTAGCAACTAGAAGCTCAAGTTCCCAAAAGTGGCGACCACCAATCGAACACCTCATTCCAGGGTTGCATTGTTCGCCTAACCAAGGCATACTGTCCATAATATCCATTCCGGGATAATACTATAGGATATCAATCTAACAGCTCTAAAAACTCTGTCCACCGGCGTTGCCTCAATCAAAGTCCTCCTAAGTAACCCTGTGTACTTCAGGCTCAAGGATCTCTGAATAATTCCATGGCCTCTCTATCACGGCAATGTCCGGATCAATGCTGGTATCTTCCTCAGCTTTGCTTCTAGCAAGCTACACTGGCCTTGCATAGCCCAAGAGCTTCTGATCTCTGTCATTAACATAGGTCTAGGCCCAACCCAAACGGTATCTCTCTTCGTTGGGTCCTCTGTCACTCTTGCAGCTGTAATCACATGGCCTAATCACAAATCTTTCGAAGTCCAAGTGCAACTCTCACAGCTTGGCGACAACTACTTCTCATAGAAGTTGCAGCTCTAACTTCAAATGATCCTCGTGCTCTAAGTCACCTCGGAAACCAATCCGAATATAATCAAATCAACCGGCCCTGTATAAATCAACCTCAATGACTGGTACAGCAACTCAGTGTAGAGCTCAACTCATGCCGGTACAACAACCCGGTCCAAGTACTACCGGAGCACACAATTCCTCAAATCAAAAAGGCCGTAGGGCCTTAGTCAATCCACTTGACCGTGCTGCAAGTTTATAATGTCCCTATCGGGTTCAGAACACTGTCTGGCACAATCCTCGGGAAGAAGGCTCCATAGCGCTAATCGATCTCAGAAAAGGCATCAACCAAAACACAATCCAAACTTGTCTGTGCTCGAACCGTCAAAGAACCCTCACCGTTGTGCACTCACAACGTGGCATCAAGGCCGTATACCAGCGGCGTGGCATCACCACCGCGTATCATCGGCGTGGCATCAAACTCAAGTATCAATCTCTCGGATCCTCACTGTCGTATCCCCACGACGTGGTACTAGGTCTCACAGACCTCTCGATCCGTTAAATCTCGCAACTGCGCTAACAGCTCTCTCTGTCTCACGGGTGATACTCCACGAGGTGCTGCCGAAGTTGGCGCGGTTTCCAAAACCACGTCAATCACTATCTCGATCTCAATCTCAATCAAGTAACCACCTGGTAACTCGGCCAGGAGCATCAACCACCTGGTAACTCGGCCAGGGGCAAGTAACCACCTGGTAACTCGGCCAGGGGCGTCAACCACCTGGTAACTCGGCCAGGGGCATCAGCCATCTACGCATCCTTTATAAACACACTCCTCCTGACCAGGTCCACGGAGGGTCAATGTCCTCTCTCGACAATCCATGATAGCATAAATTGGGATGACCGATTCCTAACCAACCTTATATCAACATCTCTGAACTGATGTAGGACTAACATCTCGATGATCAAATCCAAGGTCCTAGTTGCACTGGCAGAAGAGGCAACACTCTTCCATGTGCTATTCGTGATCTGGAACCTGATCCTCACGTGTACAAGCCAACAGTCCCGTCTCTGGCCCACTCGATGCTATCCCAGCTCTACTGAAACACACGAGCGGTGTCGGCATCAACAAGCTCTAAATCCAATGGCTATAAGGAAGACCATACCAGGTAAAACACAATCCACTATCCTGGTGCCCGCTGACCAACTGTGCAATCTCATCCACTAGATGCTGGCGACCATCGCTCTATCTACCACGGCATTACGGCTCCATCAGTCTGTCGGTACATCGGATGAACCTCTTCATCCTGAACGGGGGTAGTGGGAATGCCGTCGCAAGCGGCAAAACCAAGAGTACCACTCTGGGATACTCTGCTTGAAGATATCCTGACACTACTGTTGGTACCTTGTCCGTCGAGAACCTCCTGGTCTTTGTCTCCTCTGAGACCCATGATCCTGAGACTGGACTCGTGGCAACCTCGATCCACTCAACTAATCCACAATCCGACGATGCTGGACGTCTCTCACTGGAGCTGGTCACTCGCTCTTCGTCCCTCTTGGACGTGATCACAGATCCTCGGTCAATTCGTCGAGCATGCACTGGGTGATAGATATCCTGATGTAGTCCCCTCTCAATCAGATCAACCTCCTGGGTCTCATCTTGGCAACATGGGGTACTCGGTTCAACCGTCGCAGAAACTCGCTCCGGGTTATCAACTGCGCTCCCGGTGGTCTAACGGGACGAACTCGATGCCACCAACTTGCGGCGTCCAAAACCAAGGGTGCGCAACCAAGTGCACTTGATGCTTCTCCTGGATGAACAAGTCCTCAGCCAACTTTTCCAAAAGCAGCAATCTAGTTCTCGGCCTCCCAAGGCTCCAACTCTGCCCTGAAATCTGTAGGGAATAGGACTGGATGAGGTAAATAACCGGTCAGCAACCTCGCGTTGCTTCTGCACCATCCGTGGTGAGATCAGGGTCGAAATCGATGATGCCGTAGCCGGTAGTACTACAGGTGATACCCCGGGTGATGCTCTCAGCTCAAACATGCGCATCACGTGCTCATGTTCTTTTCCTGGCGCCGCATCGCCTCAAACATCAGGACTGCTTGGGTCTGAATCTCTCAGGCCTCTCTCGGCTCTATCCATTTAGCTTCCCGCTATACGAGCCCCTCATCCAAGGTCAAACACGCCCTCGCCGCTGCACGGCGTCTCGGAAGCATCAAATCACTACAACAGAACAACCATTAGGACCAAAACTCTCTCGACCAAATCAAGCGAGAGTCTAAAACATGTTAACCCTTCTAAAGTATTATGTTGTCTGCAGCCAACATAATCACCTTTAGAGAAATAACATGTAAGATTACTCGCCCCAATCCTCTGGGGGAGGTACACACTCAATCAGGACTCTCGCTAAAGTCACGTCTCTCTCGACAGTCATCCTACTGTCCAACCAATAGCCTAGGGTCTCTAAGTCCTCAATGACCTATATACCTAGGCTCTGATACCACCTAAATCTGTCACGCCCCGGGGTCGAAACTGCGACCCGGGCTCGCCAACAGATCCGCCGTCTGTGCGGAAACTGCCGCACAGACGCAGCGTCTAACCTGCAAAAGATCTAGCTAACATGTATCAGAGCTGAAAAAGAACTAATAGCTATAGAAATCAACTGAACATCCAGATAAAAGAAAGTCCTCAATACATAGTCTGAAAGCTACGAAAAATAATGCAATCCTCACAAGTCTCTCAGAATGTCCAGTACAAAAGTGGAGTCATAAAATAAAAACGGGTACATCTACCTCTGACTCTCAATGCTGGTAAGGAACTAATCTGTCACGTCCTTACCTCGATCTGCTGACTCCGTGCGAACCAAGCCGGAATAGCCACCTCAACCTGTCACCGCAGCGGGTGTGAGATCTACTGCAGAAGGCAGATCTCAGTGGATACCGTCCCAATATCCACGGTATGCCCACTAAGTCTACTGGAGGCACAAAAGATAGGTATGCAGATAGATAGATAGATAAATAACAGGTAAGCTGAAAGAAAGCTACAGCTAAAACATGTCCCAATCATAATGCTCAAAAGGAAACTCTATCATAAACATACTATGCATACACTCTCACCACTCAATGCCTCAAGTATCATGCTCAAAGGAAAACTCATCTAAGAGCAGCTATACACCACTCGCACACAAGGCGCTCTCAAAACCCAAATCTCAATGACTGTCCAAAACTGGAACAGTTAAGCCCGCGCCTGTCGTCTAGGAACGCACCTGCCCACTCTACGTGGGGCGTCCTACCGACCACTATGGACGCACCTGCCCACTCCACGTGGGGCGTCCTACGCACCTACCCACTGCGTGTGGGGCGTACTACTGACTACCATGGACGCACCTGCCCACTCCACGTGGGGCGTCCCGCCGACTACTACGAACGCACCTGCCCACTGCGTGTGGGGCGTCCTAGTCAGTCCATCTCAATCAACATCACGCATCCGGAGCGTACTCGAGGGGAGCGACCCCACCGAGCTCTAATATCTAGTCAGTCTCAACTATCTCATAAATGGCACATGCAGGATGTGATCCACGATCAAACAGATCGGATACTCAAAACCAGATATCACATCACAGTCGGGAACCCTCCTCGACTGGATCAGGAAATGCCAAACCCTCTCATAGCTATGTCGGAGAACCCTCAACGACCCAATCTGATAATGCACATCCATGGCTAAGTCGGGAACTCTCCACGACCCAACCTGCCAGAGCCCAATCTCTCGAAATCAAGTCGGAGAAACATCTCCACTACTAAAATCAGATATACCAATCCATGATCTAGAATAATCCCACCAGGGATCTCAACTCACCTGACACTAGAAGCTCGTCACACAGAGCTCTAAAAAATCCACTCGGCCTCCCGGTGTTGGGTTATGTATAATTGGATCTAAATAGGAGAAAAAACACCTAGAGGGGGGTGAATAGGTGTAAACAATAAACACTCAAAAATCTTTGCGATATAAAATCCAATGCGGAAAAATAAATAACACGCAGAGATTTTTACGTGAAAACCTCCAATCCGGAGTAAAAAACCACGGGACCGATAACATGGTGAAATCCACTAGAATTAACACACGTATAAGGTGATTTACCGTACACACTTACGACTCAACCTTTTCCATACGCTCCTTGTAGATCTTCTCCGCTCGCTCCGCAATGCTGTTCGAATCCACGATTAGCGTCCAACGCCGAATCCACGGCGTCCAACGTCGAGTCCACGACGTCCGACCGAATCCACGGTCTTTACCCAGTAGAACGTCTCGAATCCACGAACGTACCTCGCTCCGAATCCACGAGAGCGGTTGCACCTTGAATCCACAAGGCCACGCGAGTCCACGCGCCGATTTTGGGAAAATCGTTGTTTTTGGGTGGTGATGATCCGCCGAATACTTAGATTAGAAATAGATCGGAAATACCATCTAAGTATTCATTAATTTGATTCTACTCAAAATCTGAGTTTGGAAAACCTAGAATCAAATTAATAATATAGATGAAGAAACATAGAATTAAATCATGTATTTCCTTTCTTCTCTATATGTGGAATATTTATGGATTGATTGAATTCCTTCCACTTAGCGTCATCCCCTTAAAAGATGAATTAAAGGGTCTATTTATAGGTTAGAAAACTTGTGGAAGAAGATAAGAATCAAAAACTAACTATTTCTGGAATTTTACAGGACGACAGTCCGGACTGGAGTTGGCGGTCCGGACTGTCTCAGCGAAACAGACAGTTTCCAGAAAAGACAACATTCGGGGTCCGGACTGAAATCCACGGTCCGGACTGTTCATGCTTTTCTTGCAAATTCCACGTTCGGGGTCCGGACTGAAATTCCCAGGGTCCGGACTGGAATTATGCACGAACTAACCTATGTTCGGAGTCCGGACTGTAAAGCTCGATCCGGACTCTAAACATATGGAATGTCCAGTTTTTGATTTCTATGCAATAAAAAACTCATCCACGTTGTCACGCCCCGGGTGTAAACCAGAACCCGGGCCCGCTCACAGATCCGCCGTGCATGCGGTATTTCCCACATACACGAAGCGTTGGTAACCTGCTCAGATAAGCAATAATAATAAAAGAGCATAAAGTAATCAGAGCTAACTAAAACTACTGTAACTCAGACAGAAACTGGAAGTAAAAAGTACAACAGTAAAATAAACTACAGATGTCTCTCACACCGCTACTACAATATATACAGCTGGCAGAAGCCAGACCCAAAAGGAAGTAACTAAATACTGTCTGAGAAGTCCAGGTACCCAAAACTCTCCAGCTACAGTCCGCGGGTGGCACTCTATCTAGTCCGCGATACGCTTACCCCGATCAGTTGCTGACGGCCCAGCAACTCCCACAGAGGACTCTGCAAAACAAGGGAGAGAGAGAAACAAGCAAAACAGTGGGGGTAAGTACTACTATAAACAGTAGCCTCCCCTAGTGGGTAAAGCCTCAGCTCAGGTATGCCCACCAGGAAGATCAGAGGCATAAAGGAAAGGGATAAAAAGGGGAGTGTAATATGAGCAACTCAGATGAAATGCTACCCCTAATATGCCTCTACATGCTAAACCAATCAGGATGACAAAGTATGCATCTGTGTCAGAAGCCTGTCTAGATGACCCAATCTGACCGCCAGTGGACACTGGCACTGCCTGCTCTGCCGCCTCGGGTATGCCAGCCTACGCATAACACCGAAGCAAAGGAGTCCCCAGGACTCAAAGTCTGGCAACCGCGCACTCCGGAGTCGCACTCGTGGGGAGCGACCCACACGAGAGAAGTAAGTAACCACAAGTAACTGTCTCTAGCAGGACTGGATCGAGACTCAAAGAAGTGGGAAAAAACCCTCCACTAAAGCAAGCCCGATCCCCCAAGTACCCAATCTGATGCAATAAGACGACCCGGTCAACCACCCAAGATCCGTGGTCGCCGCAACACCCTGTCAAAAGCCCACACTGTCCCAGATCCCCAATACCTGACTACACTGTCCGATACCCGCTCGAACCCGAGCAACTATGCCTCAAGTCTACCAGGATAGAAGAAGGAGAATTAGATGCATGGTTTCTCCTAAGTCAAGTCCCAAAAACAGTGTAGCAGTAAAAGATGACATTATTAGGTGACCCGTTTAATCATGCATTGTTCCAACATTTGTCCAATTTCCCAGAATAAGCAATATAGAGTGACCTGAGCTAGAGTGACAGTCTTATAAGAGGAATTATTAGTTTTACAGTCCACAATTACTATTTTATCTTCAGATATACCGTTCAGATTTGATAAGTGGTTAAAACAGGTGATCATTCTAACAATAGGATCTGATTAATAAGAGTTAATTCCCTAAGCATGCAAGTCTACCCATCTTATATTTAGCATCTTCAATTTAGGGGCACTCTAACATTCCTAGTGGCATACCAAAGAGAGGAGTACAACAACCACCCACCTGATCAGTCGAGCTGTCAAAAGTCCTACAACTGATAATACCAAAGATGGCGGCTACACAGAGTCCAAACGGTCCCGCGCAGTCCACACTGCTCCTGGGTACAAAAACCGAGCTGTCACAATCCATATATATCCCCAGCACTGCCAAATTTAACAAACAATAACTCCACTGCGAAGATGAACAAAAATCACCTGCTCACAGTCCTCAGAAAAATCCAAATAAAATATCCCCGCGGTTTACGCGTCGATAGCTTCGAAACGACTATCTGCACACCCAAATCTGAGTTTTCTACGCTGAGATATAAATCCGGCAAGAAAATAACCTCTAACCCTACTGTAGAAATTTCCCCAGATCAACATCCGGAAAGAGAGGAGATTCTCACCGTCGAGGCAATCTCCTAAAGTCCTGAGAAAAATACAGCAGATTCCTCGCGAAGAGTAGATGAATTTAGGCTCTTGAATCACCCTGATCCGATGTCTGTACGCGAAGTTATGGCCAAAACACCGTGTCGCTGTCCAAAAATCCGCAAAGAAAGAGGGGCAACAGAATACTCAAATACCTCCAAAATCCGAAATTAATTTGGGGAAACTTTGAATATCAAAATCAAAGTCCTACCTGTCGTGAGTCCAACGGCGCAAAAATCGTCGAATTCAGGTGTCGGGTAAAGCCAGGAGAGTTTGCGCACCGAGAGGACGCAAAACGGGTCGAAGACGAACTAAGCGCGCCGCGTCGGAAAACGGCCAACCTCGGAAACCGTGCACCACCACAACTCCGGAAAGCTACAGCTGGAAAGATCACTGGCAGGGGAAGACTTCTTCTTCAGAACCCACTGCGAAATTCCCACAAGAAATGGGTGAAAAACTGGCCTCAAACCGGATAAACAAGCCTAAATAAGGCTTACCGGATTCCCGGATCCAACCCGTTAGCCCGGGCTGATCCGGCGCGGCCCGGGTCGGACCAGACGCCGTCCAACCCGCCTGGGCGCCCGCCACGTACCCCCAAACAGGGGACAGCCGTGCGGGGCCACTGCACGCGCGCCACGCGCCCCCCCCCCGCTACAGCGGCGGGGCCCCGCGGGTGGCGACGCGTGGCGCAACGCCACGCGTCGACCGCTCCGCCGCCCCCGCTCACCGCTGAAGGGCCCAGTGGGCCGGGAGCGCGTGGACCCGCCAATGCCGCTGTGCCACGTGTCCTGCACCCGGTCCACGCGCCGCTCCGCACTTTTCCCTGGACCGAGCCGCGCGCACCCGCCAATCCGCACGCGCCACGTGGCCCGCCCCGCGGTCTATGCACCCGCGCGCCTTTCCCGTGGACCAGGCGGTGTGGGCCGACCAATCCCGAGCCGCCACGTGGCACCAGCCGGTCCACGGTCACCCCCCATGCACCCGTTTTCCCCCGAAACTTCCGGTAGCCCGTTTTTGGTCATCCGGACTCCAAATTTGGCAAATAAATAGCCGTTTTCAAGTGTTTTTCCGTGCTGAATCCAATTCTACCATCTGTTTGGCCATAAACCTTCCCGAAATTTTGGCAAACATAGCCGAAGGCCAAAACAGTAAAAGATACCACTCAGGTCCAACAGTAGCACCACTTTGATGCACCTTGGGCCAGATACACCAACAATAGGTGTTCTCAACCGTAGATTCAGTCGGAAAACTGTACGGGGTTTACGGTCTCCACATCCTCCCCCACTAAAAGGGAGTTTCGTCCCCGAAACAAAAGGAAAGTAAACCTGCGTACCACAATCAGGAATCTCGAACAGGGAAGGGTAGGTATCCCGCATCGCCGTCTCAAGCTCCCAAGTGGCCTCTCGTTCCTCATGGTTGCTCCAAAGGATCTTCACATAAGGTATTGCCCGGTTGCGCAATTCCCTCACCTCACGAGCCAGAATCCGCAATGGGCGCTCCTCGTAAACCAAGTTCTCGCCGATATCCAAGGATGCGAAGTCGATGACATGAGACGGATCGAATACATATCTCCTCAAGGCCGAAACATGGAAGACATCGTGAACACCAGCCAAACGGGGAGGTAGAGCAACTCTATACGCCACAGGGCCTACCCTCTCGAGCACTTCAAAGGGTCCAATGAAGCGAGGACTTAGCTTTCCCCGAACTCCAAATCTCTTGACCCCTTTCGAAGGCGAAACCTTCAAAAGACATGATCCCCAACCTGGAACTCAAGGTCTCGCCGCCGAACATCTGCATAACTCTTCTGGCGACTCTGGGCCGTCTCCAAGTGCCGTCGTATAACTCGGACCTTCTCTTCCGCCTCCAGCAGTAAATCTGGCCCCAGCGTCCTCCTCTCACCCACATCACTCCAATAAAGGGGCGACCGACACCTTGCGTCCGTACAACGCCTCAAACGGAGCCATCTTAATGCTCGCTTGAAAGCTGTTGTTGTACGCGAACTCAACCAGGGGTAAGTGTCGGTGCCAACCTCCTCCAAAATCCATAACGCACGCACGCAACATATCCTCAAGCGTCTGAATGGTGCGCTCTGACTGGCCGTCTGTCTGTGGGTGGAATGCCGTGCTGAAACTAAGCCGAGTACCCATGGCTGACTGTAAGCTCCCCCAAAACCGTGACACGAACCTCGGGTCTCGATCTGACACAATGGACGCTGGTACTCCGTGCAATCTCACAATCTCAGCCAAATAAAGCTGTGCCAAGCGCTCCATGGACCAAGTCATCTGCACAGGCAGGAAATGAGCTGACTTGGTAAGTCTATCAACAATCACCCAAACTGCGTCGGTTCCACTCTGGGATCTCGGTAGCCCCGTCACAAAATCCATGGTGATGCGGTCCCACTTCCATTCGGGAATTGGAAGACTTTGCAACTTGCCAGCAGGTACCCGATGTTCCGCCTTCACTTGCTGACAAGTTAAACACTGAGCCACGAATCTTCCAATATCCCGCTTCATTCCAGACCACCAAAGAGTGCCTTGAGGTCCCTATACATCTTAGTACCTCCAGGGTGGACGGTATAAGGTGTATAGTGAGCCTCTCTCAGAATCTGATCCCTAATCTCCGAATCTGTAGGCACACACACTCGGTCCCTGTACCGCAGTACTCCCGAGCTATCCACTGAAAAATCCCCTAACTGCTCTGCCTGAAGCTGCGATCTGATCCTCGTCAAGTAGGGGTCCCCACTCTGTGCCTCACCAATCCTATCCAACAGAGTGGGCTGCAAGACCAAGGACAAGAGTCTAGCAGAGACCCCAGGGGACACTACCTCTATCTGTAGACGCCTCAACTGCTCCACAAGTGGTGCCTGCTGAGTAATCATCATGCTCAAGCTCTGTGCTGATCTCCTGCTCAAAGCGTCTGCAACCACATTGGCCTTGCCGGGGTGGTAAAGGATACTCAAATCATAATCCTTTAAAAGCTCCAACCACCGGCGTTGCCGCAAGTTCAGCTCCTTTTGAGTAAATAGATACTTTAAGCTCTTGTGGTCTGTATAAATCTCACAGTGCTCCCCGTAGAGATAATGCCGCCATAACTTCAGGGCGAACACCACAGCGGGCAAGCTCTAAATCGTGAGTAGGGTAATTCTTTTCATAATCCTTTAATTGCCGTGAAGCATAGGCAATTACCCTACCATGCTGCATCAGGACACAACCCAAGCCGCTGTGTGAGGCATCACTGTAAATCACAAACCCGTCGCCCATCACGGGTAGAGCTAGGACTGGTGCTGAGATCAATCTTCTCTTAAGCTCTTCAAAGCTCTCTTGGCACCGCTCAGACCAAATAAACTTCACCCCCTTTCTCGTCAGACTGGTCAGGGGAGTAGAGAGCTTCGCAAAGCCCTCAACAAAACGACGGTAATAACCTGCTAATCCAAGAAAGCTACGAACCTCAGTAACCGTCGTCGGTCTAGGCCAATCCCGAACTGCATCAATCTTCGTCGGGTCCACTGCCACCCCCGCGGCTGATATAACATGGCCTAGAAAAGCAACCTCCCGAAGCCAAAATGCACACTTCTTCAGCTTGGCAAACAGCTTCTTCTCTCGCAGAAGCTGTAGCACAATCCTCAAGTGCTCCTCATGCTCTACCTCACTCCGGGAGTTGACCAAAATATCGTCTATGAATACAACGACAAATCGATCCAAGTACGGCTGAAACACCCGGTTCATTAAATCCATGAATGCAGCCGGGGCATTAGTTAGTCCAAAAGGCATGACTGTAAACTCATAATGCCCATACCGGGTTCTAAAAGCCGTCTTGGGAATGTCCTCGGCCCTCACCCTCAACTGGTGGTAACCTGACTGAAGATCCAACTTCGAGAACACTGTTGCGCCCTGCAACTGATCAAACAGATCATCAATTCGTGGTAGCGGGTACTTGTTCCGAATGGTCACTTTATTTAGCTCTCGATAATCCACGCACAAGCGAAGTGAATCCATCCTTCTTCTTCACGAATAAAACAGGCGCTCCCCACGGAGATACACTGGGTCTCACGAAGCCCACATCCATCAAATCCTGCAACTGAGCCTTCAATTCCCTCAGTTCCGCTGGGGCCATCCTGTAAGGTGCCTTTGAGATTGGTGCGGTCCCTGGAACCACATCAATCACAAACCTCACCTCCCTCTCCGGCGGCAAAGTCGATAGCTCAGAGGGAAACACATCCGGGGAACTCGCGGACGATAGGGATATCCTCGAGTCCCGGTGCCACCGTAGGCACCTCTACGACCGTCGCCAAGAAAGCGATACAACCCCTGCCTCATCATCCGCCGAGCTCTCGATGACGAGATAGTCCTCGCAAACAGGGTACTCTGACAGCCTCTAATACGAACTCCTCCTGCCCTGGCTCACGAAGAGTCACTGTCCTCTCTCTGCAGTCGATAGTGGCGGAATAACGGGATAGCCAATCCATCCCTAGCACCAAGTCGAAATCATGGAGCTGCTGCAAGACAAGCAAGTCTGCCGGCAAAATCCAAGGCCCCAACTGCACCGGGCATGTCAAACAATGCTCCTCGACATGCATAACGTGATCAGGAACCCGCACCTCTAATGCATATGACAAGGATTCTACCTCTAGACCATGCAGGGATGCAAATGCTCGACTGATGAAAGAATGAGATGCACCAGTGTCGAATAAAGTGCGAGCCAGAATACCAAGGAGCAGAGTAATACCTGCCCCCACCTGGTCTGCCGCTGAAGAATCTGCTAACTGGGCGGCATACACCCGCCCGCTCGGTGCTGGAGGTCGAGAATCTGTAGGATGAGAGGTGGACGGCCTGCCCGCTGGGGCATAAGACCGCCGGGCTGGGTGCTGCTGCTGCTGGAGGGGCATATGGAGTCGACGCCGAAGAAGGTTGCCGAGGAAGTAGAAAGGGGGCAGGTAGCTCGCACCTGCCCCGGCTGTCCACAACGGAAGCATCGACCCCCATCTCTGGTCACAAGTGATATCGGCATGTTGACCTCCGCAGAAGCTACATTGGTCGAAGATCGGGCTGTCTCGGCTGCTGCTGCTTGCCTCGAGGACTGCTGATGATGATCTATGCTGCCTCTGCTGCGATCCTGCTGTTGGTGTGCTGCTGTGATGCTGCTGCGGTCTCTGGGGTCCACCTGGCCCTCTCCTATCAGGTCGCCCACCGGCCGTAAGACTGGGACTGCGGCGGCCGTGGCGGTCTCCATGAGCGGCCTGTCCCCAGTCCTCCGGGGCTGGTCGCTTCCTGTCGGAACTCTGCGCGACCGCGGCCATCCGTCTGGCCAACTCCTGATCACCTCTCTCCACCCACCTGTGCGGTGCTCTGCGGCTTGCCTTCTAGGGTCTGAAATCTCTGGGCATGCACAAGTGTGAAAATCTCTGGGCGAAGGCCTGCCTCAAACATCTCTACCTGGTGCGGACCGTCACGGGCGACGAAAGGCACACAGTTCAGCAACTCCATGAACTCCTGGAAATAGACATGAGCCGATCGATCGCCTTGCTGCAGATTCGCTTCAAGTCGTCCTCCAACTTTTTCTTCACACTGGTAGAGAAGTAGGTGTCCAACACCATCCGCTGGAACTACTCCTCCCAGGCAACTGCGAGTGATCCGAAACTCCAGTGGCTCTACCCGCTGCCACCAAAAGTCTGCATCTCCGTCCAAACAGTGCACCGCCATGTGCACTCGCGTACTTCGGGTCGACGAAGGAAGTCCCGAAAAAGCTTCTCCATCGCAGAAAGCCATCTCCCAACATCCCGGGGCTGAGCATCCCGCCCCGAGAACCTAGGTGGTCCCCGCTTAACAAACTGGGAGAGTTTGTCAGCAAAATCCTGCTCCTCCTCCGCAGTCAAAGGCCGGATAGCTTCAGGAGCCCCGCTACTCGAAGAAGGTGCCAACGGCGCAAAAGGTGCAACAAGGGGCACAGGAGCCTCCGGAACAGCTGGGGGTGGTGCCTCCCTCCGAGCAAGCAGTTGCTCAATCCTCTGCTCCTGGCGGCGCTGACCCTCCGCCAACTGGGCCACCAAGGCCCTCAACTCAGTAAGCTCGGGGGTGTAGGCTGCTCTGGCTCAACAGGGGGCGAAGGGACACCCCGAGTGGGAATCCGACGTCGAGGAGGCATCCTGCCACAAGGAACCAAACATCAGTAACAAAACCCCACACGACCCAATCTGGCGGAAGTCAAAGACATCCCCCTATTTCTGTAACCTTATGTTGTCTGCAGCCAACATAATGGTTCAACAGAAATAGACTATGTCGATCCCTCTTCACTCACAGGAAGAGTTAACTATCAAAATCACCGACTTCCGCAAACTGTCACGCCACTCACGCCCTAACATCCTAGGGTCTGTCCAAAAGCCTAGGGTTTCCTAAGTCCCAACTGACCCATCCCTAAGCTCTGATACCAACTTAATCTGTCACGCCCCGGGTGTAAACCAGAACCCGGGCCCGCTCACAGATCCGCCGTGCATGCGGTATTTCCCACATACACGAAGCGTTGGTAACCTGCTCAGATAAGCAATAATAATAAAAGAGCATAAAGTAATCAGAGCTAACTAAAACTACTGTAACTCAGACAGAAACTGGAAGTAAAAAGTACAACAGTAAAATAAACTACAGATGTCTCTCACACCGCTACTACAATATATACAGCTGGCAGAAGCCAGACCCAAAAGGAAGTAACTAAATACTGTCTGAGAAGTCCAGGTACCCAAAACTCTCCAGCTACAGTCCGCGGGTGGCACTCTATCTAGTCCGCGATACGCTTGCCCCGATCAGTTGCTGACGGCCCAGCAACCCACAGAGGACTCTGCAAAAACAAGGGAGAGAGAGAACAAGCAAAACAGTGGGGGTAAGTACTACTATAAACAGTAGCCTCCCCTAGTGGGTAAAGCCTCAGCTCAGGTATGCCCACCAGGAAGATCAGAGGCATAAAGGAAAGGGATAAAAAGGGGAGTGTAATATGAGCAACTCAGATGAAATGCTACCCCTAATATGCCTCTACATGCTAAACCAATCAGGATGACAAAGTATGCATCTGTGTCAGAAGCCTGTCTAGATGACCCAATCTGACCGCCAGTGGACACTGGCACTGCCTGCTCTGCCGCCTCGGGTATGCCAGCCTACGCATAACACCGAAGCAAAGGAGTCCCCAGGACTCAAAGTCTGGCAACCGCGCACTCCGGAGTCGCACTCGTGGGGAGCGACCCACACGAGAGAAGTAAGTAACCACAAGTAACTGTCTCTAGCAGGACTGGATCGAGACTCAAAGAAGTGGGAAAAAACCCTCCACTAAAGCAAGCCCGATCCCCCAAGTACCCAATCTGATGCAATAAGACGACCCGGTCAACCACCCAAGATCCGTGGTCGCCGCAACACCCTGTCAAAAGCCCACACTGTCCCAAATCCCCAATACCTGACTACACTGTCCGATACCCGCTCGAACCCGAGCAACTATGCCTCAAGTCTACCAGGATAGAAGAAGGAGAATTAGATGCATGGTTTCTCCTAAGTCAAGTCCCAAAAACAGTGTAGCAGTAAAAGATGACATTATTAGGTGACCCGTTTAATCATGCATTGTTCCAACATTTGTCCAATTTCCCAGAATAAGCAATATAGAGTGACCTGAGCTAGAGTGACAGTCTTATAAGAGGAATTATTAGTTTTACAGTCCACAATTACTATTTTATCTTCAGATATACCGTTCAGATTTGATAAGTGGTTAAAACAGGTGATCATTCTAACAATAGGATCTGATTAATAAGAGTTAATTCCCTAAGCATGCAAGTCTACCCATCTTATATTTAGCATCTTCAATTTAGGGGCACTCTAACATTCCTAGTGGCATACCAAAGAGAGGAGTACAACAACCACCCACCTGATCAGTCGAGCTGTCAAAAGTCCTACAACTGATAATACCAAAGATGGCGGCTACACAGAGTCCAAACGGTCCCGCGCAGTCCACACTGCTCCTGGGTACAAAAACCGAGCTGTCACAATCCATATATATCCCCAGAACTGCCAAATTTAACAAACAATAACTCCGCTGCGAAGATGAACAAAAATCACCTGCTCACAGTCCTCAGAAAAATCCAAATAAAATATCCCCGCGGTCTACGCGTCGATAGCTTCGAAACGACTACCTGCACATCCAAATCCGAGTTTTCTACGCTGAGATATAAATCCGGCAAGAAAATAACCTCTAACCCTACTGTAGAAATTTCCCCAGATCAACATCCGGAAAGAGAGGAGATTCTCACCTTCGAGGCAATCTCCTAAAGTCCTGAGAAAAATACAGCAGATCCTCGCGAAGAGTAGATGAATTTAGGCTCTTGAATCACCCTGATCCGATGTCTGTACGCGAAGTTATGGCCCAAACACCGTGTCGCTGTCCAAAAATCCGCAAAGAAAGAGGGGCAACAGAATACTCAAATACCTCCAAAATCCGAAATTAATTTGGGGAAACTTTGAATATCAAAATCAAAGTCCTACCTGTCGTGAGTCCAACGGCGCAAAAATCGTCGAATTCAGGTGTCGGGTAAAGCCAGGAGAGTCTGCGCACCGAGAGGACGCAAAACGGGTCGAAGACGAACTAAGCGCGCCGCGTCGGAAAACGGCCAACCTCGGAAACCGTGCACCACCACAACTCCGGAAAGCTACTGCTGGAAAGATCACTGGCAGGGGAAGACTTCTTCTTCAGAGCCCACTGCGAAATTCCCACAAGGAAATGGGTGAAAAACTGGCCTCAAACCGGATAAACAAGCCTAAATAAGGCTTATCGGATTCCCGGATCCAACCCGTTAGCCCGGGCTGATCCGGCGCGGCCCGGGTCGGACCAGACGCCGTCCAACCCGCCTGGGCGCCCGCCACGTACCCCCAAACAGGGGACAGCCGTGCGGGGCCACCGCACGCGCGCCACGCGCCCCCCCCCCCCGCTAGCGGCGGGGCCCCGCGGGTGGCGACGCGTGGCGCAACGCCACGCGTCGACCGCTCCGCCGCCCCCGCTCACCGCTGAAGGGCCCAGTGGGCCGGGAGCGCGTGGACCCGCCAATGCCGCTGTGCCACGTGTCCTGCACCCGGTCCACGCGCCGCTCCGCACTTTTCCCTGGACCGAGCCGCGCGCACCCGCCAATCCGCACGCGCCACGTGGCCCGCCCCGCGGTCTATGCACCCGCGCGCCTTTCCGTGGACCAGGCGGTGTGGGCCGACCAATCCCGAGCCGCCACGTGGCACCAGCCGGTCCACGGTCACCCCCCATGCACCCGTTTTCCCCCGAAACTTCCGGTAGCCCGTTTTTGGTCATCCGGACTCCAAATTTGGCAAATAAATAGCCGTTTTCAAGTGTTTTCCGTGCTGAATCCAATTCTACCATCTGTTTGGCCATAAACCTTCCCGAAATTTGGCAAACATAGCCGAAGGCCAAAACAGTAAAAGATACCACTCAGGTCCAACAGTAGCACCACTTTGATGCACCTTGGGCCAGATACACCAACAATAGGGTTCTCAACGTAGATTCAGTCGGAAAACTGTACGGGGTTTACGGTCTCCACACACGTGTTTTTACACTATAAGAAGTATTCGGATCAACAAAATATTTGATTAAACGTACCTGATCCTTTGAATTCTTCTTTGTTGAGATGAGGTTACGATCCAACTTTTTTCATCTTCAATCTTCAAGACTAACCGATTTCATGAAATACGCCAACTAATTCCGTAACAATCTCGCCCTTTGGCGGTTTCGTGACAAAACACAATCCACTCAAGAAAATGCTTGAAAAAAGATATTTTTGTTGGATATACACCACCCCAACAAAAAAAAATTACATTGGAGATCCAAAAAGATAAATACATGAGTTAAACTCCTAAAAACCGACTCTAAACAGAAATCTGTGAATCTCCCTGCAAAAAGAAGCATTCTTGACACAAGAAATTGTTAGATACCTCAAGAATTTTAAACAATCAAAACAAACACAGAGATAGATTTTTTACTCATTAGACATTTTGCCAGTTCACCCTATTGTATGAAAATCATAATACAAACATTCGACATGAGTGTTCTACAAAGCAATACAAAATCCAAATGTCCAATAGAAAGTTAGTCAATAAGCAACTGTTATTAATATTACAGACCATAGTTAGTCGAATAGTTAGCGGGGAATGATCAAAACACATATAACAACCCATAAAGTTGAAGTTATACTTACCTTTACCTTAGTTTAAGCATTGTTCT
>JAQNDB010003428.1:0-29425 GCA_029204045.2 Tillandsia leiboldiana | reverse complement strand
AAATGGAATTAGAGATAATAAACTCTAGCAAAAAAGGAATGCGAATTAGAGTTCTTGAACCCTAAGAAGTGAAAGATGAATAGAGTAATGAACTTAGGTAAAAAGAGTAAAGGAAACTAGAGTACTAAACTCTAGGTAAGAGGGGAAAATGAGAAACAGGGGAGTTAGGAACTCTAGGGTAAGTGATGCAAGTAGAGTTAATAAACTTACAGCCAAATGAATATGAAAGTGTAGAGGTCAGTATGACATAGTGGAAACACTACGGTTAATTATGAACATAGGTTGTGAAATAAGACAAGTAAGGAAAAGTTTAAAAGGGGGCTAAAGAGCTAAAGAAATGGCCAAGTGCAAGATGAAGTGTAAATGTAAATGAACAAAATGTTCAAATCTAAATTGGGGTTTAGAGGACCCCCAGCTATTCCTAGAGTAAGAACTTAGGATAAAAGAGAAAGTAAAGAGAGAAATATTGAGGCATGAATGCTAACGGGAGGGTTGAGCATATGTCACTCCGGGTGGATGAGTGCCAAGGTACTTTTCAACTCATCTAGAACCAAAGTGAACAAGAAATGCTAAAGAGCAAAAGACGCTAAAGGCTTTATTGAATGAAAAAAGTAAATCTTAATAAAGGTAAAAAGGAACAAAGTACATTAGGTCGAGTATAGGGAGGCCAGTTGTTTACAACCTGTCTATTTGATTGGGGTTGTTAGGCATCCGTCTTTGGAATCCTCGGCCACCCGGTGAAATGTAAGCTTTAAAAGAAAAAAAGTCCTAACATGGCTAATGGGATGGTTGAGCATGTACTATGTCACTCCCAAGTTGAATTAAAGCATAAAGGCAATTGTTAATGGGAGGGTTTGGAGATATTTCACTCCCGGGAAGTGTAGTGAGCAAGACTCAGCTTCCCAAAGGAAAGGCAAAGTAAAGAGCTAAAAGCTAAAATGAATGAAAAAATTTGTTAGCATCTGTTAGTTATTTTTAGCATATGTATTTCTGCTACCTACTTCAATTGGACAAGTGGTGTAAACATTCTTTCTCAGTGGTTGAACCCATTGGGAACTTTAAAATAGTTCTCACACCTTTGGGGTGACCATTTTTTCAGGTTCAGGTGCAGTCAGCGAGGCATGCAACAGGGACAAGGGCCCAACACATAGAGACTTGAGGGTCTAGCAGATGTACCCTTTTATATTACATTTGAGTGAATATGTATTGGAGGAAAAAGATGTAAATTGTAATATAATGTTTAAGTCAAGTTGAGAGATGAATATGTAATAAATTTCATATTTTGGTTCACTCATGTATGCTTTCATTTATAGTTTAAACTTGTTATTAATAAATGAAAGTTTTCAATTAATATGGTTATTAGTACTCTGATATTGAGCATCTGCATACGCTTGATGTATTATTTTTGGATGTTACCGTTCCTTTCGGGTAGTGAGAGGTCATGCCTGATTGGCAGGTCTGTTGGTGTGCCCGAACTGACCAATTGGCAGTCTCGGGGCATGACACTAGATCCGGCCGTTATAATGGTCGCGATGGGTGTCTTGCCCCAGTAGTGGGATCCACCATCCCTTCTGGTCGACTTGGGTCGGCCTCGTCTTCCCTTGACCGTTGGGTTCTCTCAAAACTCTCTCTACGCGAGAGTCTCATTCCACTTCCTTGCCCTCTTTTTCAGAGGACTATATGTCAGATCCTTTGGCGATCTCGAGTTCGGTATGAAATGAGTGGCTGTGTTACGGAATTTGAGTTGGCGTAGTTTCGTGAAAGTCTCAAGTCTTGAAGATTGAAGGTGAAGAAAGTTGGATCATTTAACTCAATCTCAAGAAAGAAGAATTCAAAAGGATCAGGTATGTTTAACTAAAGATTTGTGTGATCCGAATACTTCTTGTAGTGTAGAAACACTTGGAAGAATCTTTCATTGCATAAAAATCAAAAACTGGACTTGGGACATGTTCAGGATCCGGATCAGGTTGTTCGATCCGGATCCCGAAGGTGGTTCGTTCATACATCGTCGCAATCCGGATCGTAGTCTCTTGATCCGGATCCCGAACGTTGAGTTTACCATCTACCTTGAACGATCCGGATCTTGCTTCGCAATCCGGATCCCGAACGTTGATGTTTGGTGAACTGTATGAACGATCCGGATCGTAGTCACATGATCCGGATCCCGAACCTTCGTTTTTCTGGAATTGGCTGTTTCGTTATGACGATCCGGATCTCAGTTATCACGATCCGGATCGCCGTCCGTAAAATTCCAGAAATGGCAGGTTTTTGATTCTTATCTCCTTCCTAGGGTTTCTAACCTATAAATAGACCCTATGTCTTTCTTTCTAGGGTAATCCACATAGCCGTCATTTTCATATATCATCTTATACGGCTATAGATCCACATATAGAGAAGAAAGGAAATCATTAGAGAATACTCTATGTTTCTTCATCTATATTGATTAGTTTGATTCTAGGTTTTCATACTCACATCTTGAGTTGAATCAAACTAATGAATACTTAGATGGTATTTCCGATCTATCTTTGATCTAAGTATTCGGCGGATCATCACCACCCAAAAACAACGATTACCCCAAAATCGGCGCGTGGATTCGCGTGTCCTTGTGGATTCAAGGTTCAATCGCTCTCGTGGATTCGGAGCGAGGCACGTTCGTGGATTCGAAGGGTGCTATTGGGTGAAGACCGTGGATTCGGTCGGACGTCGTGGATTCGACGTTGGACGCCGTGGATTCGGCGTTGGGCGCAGATCGTGGATTCGAGAAGCGTCGGAGCGAGCGGAGAAGATCCTCTAGGAGCGTATGGAAAAGGTTGAGTCGTAAGTGTGTACGGTAAATCACCTTGTACGTGTTTTAATTCTAGTGGATTTCTGCCGTGTTATCGGTCCCGTGGTTTTTTACTCCGGTGATGGAGTTTTCCACGTAAAAATCTTGCGTGTTATTTTATTTCCGCATTGGGTTTTTATCGCAACGATTTTTGAGTGTTTATACGTTTACACCTATTCACCCCCCTCTAGGTGTTTCTTCCCCTATTTAGATCCGTATTATATACGACCCAACAAGTGGTATCAGAGCGGGAATAGGGTTGTGAACAATGGTTGAAGGTGGAAACATCAATCGACCCCCTTTCTTTGATGGAACAAATTATGCGTACTGGAAAGTACGGATGAAAGCCTTTTTATCTTCCATCGACGAAAGGGTGTGGCATTCAATTGAATCAGGATGGACTAATCCAACTGAACTTATCTCTGATGTTCACACCTTAAAACCTAGGTCGAAATGGACCAAGGAAGAGTTTGAGTTATCTTCTTACAATGGCAAGGGAATTAATGCTATTTTTAATGCCTTATCTCAAACTGAATTCTCTCGCGTCTCGGCATGTGAGACTGCGAAAGAAATCTGGGATGTTCTCCAGGTTACACATGAGGGAACTAACCTCGTGAAGATTCAGAAACTGCAGATGCTTACGAGCAAGTTTGACTCTATCTTGATGGCAGAAAATGAATCTTTCACGGACTACTATACACGATTGCAAGACATCGTAAACTCATGTGCTAATCTGGGAGAGAAGATTCCAGAATTTAAGATTGTAAGAAAAATCTTAAGAACTCTTCCTGAACGATTTCGCCCAAAGGTTACTGCCATTGAAACTATTAAACACCCGGACGAAATACGTGTAGAAGAATTAGTTGGTTCATTACAAACTTATGAAATGACTTTTAATACTAACAATTCTTCTGGAAAAGCATCCACTTCTAAGTCTTCAGGTTATGCGTTGAAAACAACTAAGGAAGAAGACGCGGATACATCCTCCTCGGACGATGACGAGAACCTTTCTATGGAGGAATTTGAGAAGCAGCTCGCTCTCTTGACAAGGAAGTTTCGCCGCAACTTTCGAAGGGGTAATTCAAGCAAATCTCCATCCTTCGGAAAGTGGAACAAAGGCAAGGGTACTCCAAGTCACAAGTCAAGAAAGCAAGAGAACTTCTCAAAGGATAAGAAAAGTTCAGAAGGACAACTGCAATGCTTCAAATGTCGAGGCTACGGCCACATTGCAACGGAGTGTCCTAACAAGTATCCGGCAAAGAAGAAGGCGATGCAAGTCGTCACTTGGGATGACAACTCAACGTCAAATGAGTCGTCTTCAAGTGATGAAGAAAAGAGCTCCACGGCATTCCACGCGTCCACATCTTCACCATTCATGTGCTTTATGGCAAGTACGTCTGAATCATTGTCCAACTCCACTGTTGAAAAGAATGCAACGGACAATGAATCGGATGATTCGGAAGGTGAAGAGTTTGCTCTAGCCTATCACAGATCTTTACAGGATTTAAAGAAACCGGCTAAGCAAAACAAGGGGTTGAGAGGGAGATTGCAGGATCTCGAAGAAGAAGTAAAAAGGGTAACTTCTCTCTCGACCGATCTTGAAGTGGAAAGGGATAGTTTGATAAAAGCAAATGTTTCCCTTCAAGAGTCCAATGAGCAGCTCGAGAAGAACTATATAGATATGGTGAACAAAGCAAACTACTTCTTGAAGCTCTATGGCGAGGGCCGACAGGAAAGACGGGAAATGACAGAGACCATTCTCCAACTCAAGGATGACTTACAGCAATTCTCTTTAGGAAGGAGTAAGTTGGATAAACTCCTTGGTCTTGGTCAAACAAATCGGTTCGGCCTCGGGTACACTCAAACTGGAAACAGTCCAAGTTCGAGTGGGACAGTCTTTGTGCCTCAGTCGGTATCTCCTCCTCCGACATCGGAATTCAAGACAAACAACGACAACAAACCTACCTCATCCTCTTCGGAATCGTCAAGCTCAAAGGTATGTTTTCGTTGTAATTTTGCAGGGCACATCGAAAGAAATTGCGAGATTGGAGCTCAAAGAACAAATCAACCACATCTTGCAATTGCTACCAATAAGCTCACTTCCCGGAATTCAAGGAAGGATTTTTCAAAAGGAAAGAACATTGGTAGCACCTCAAACAAGACGATGACAAAAGAAAAAGATCAATCATACAAGACGTCGTCTTCAAGAGAATCTCTCAACCTTTACCAACATACTCCAAAACTCAAAAGGTTTGGGTATGCAAAGGTGAAACCCCTCCTTGTCCTTAATCGTTCTACGATTAAATCTTGTATAGTTTGTGTAGACTATTTTCTTTTCTTCTTTTTCTTTTGGCCAACTCGTCAACCATCCTTGGGAGGTAAATGGTATATTTTTCTTATTGGTTGATGATTTCTCTCGGTTTTCTTGGGTAGCATTTTTGAGAGAGAAAGCTGATACGTTTGACTCTTTTCATGAGATTTGCCATCGTATTATGATTGAAAAGAATGAAAAGATCATTCGTGTTAGAAGTGATAGGGGTGGAGAATTCATAAATTCAAAATTCATTGACTTTTGTACTTCAAATGGCATTAAACATGAATTCTCGGCACCCTATACACCTCAGCAGAATGGTGTTGTTGAGCGCAAAAACAGGGTTGTTCAAGAGATGGCGCGTGTGATGCTTCATAGCCGGAAATTACCGCTACATTTTTGGGCTGAAGCTGTGAACACCGCTGTCTATGTCATTAACAGAGTGTATTTGCGCCCAGGAACCTTGAATACACCATATGAGCTGTGGTTTAGTAGAAAACCGGATATCAAGTACTTTCGTATCTTCGGGAGTCGATGTTACATCTTACGTGACCGTGAAAATCTTGGAAAGTTCGACTCTCGAAGTGATGAAGGGATCTTTTTGGGTTATTCTACGAATAGCAGAGCATATCGAGTATTTAACATTGAATCTAAGACGATCGTAGAATCTATAAATGTTAAAGTAGATGAAGCTTCTCATTTGAATCTGAAAAATCTACCCTCGATATCTCTCTAGATGATGATTCTCCTGCTAGTGCATCTTCTCATAATAATACTTCCAATATTAATGATGCATCTAATGGTTCTTCTAGTTTATCTGATGTGCAGGAATCATCTCGTGTACCTCCGAGTACTCCGTTTCAACAAACGCTACGAATCTCCAAGGATCATCCGGAATCGAACATCATTGGAGATCCACAAGAAGGAGTTAGAACTCGAAGGCAGTTGGTTTGCGGATTCGCTTGCTACGTATCTTTAATCGAACCAAAGAACATAGATGAAGCTCTTCAGGATGACTACTGGATTAAAGCAATGCAGGAAGAGCTCCATCAATTTGAGCGAAACAAAGTCTGGGAATTAACGAAGCCTCCAAAGCAACATAATGTGATAGGTACCAAATGGATCTTCAAGAACAAGAAAAATGAGGATGGTACTATCATCAGAAACAAGGCCACGATTGGTTGCTCAAGGCTACTCTCAAGTAGAAGGTATAGACTTTGATGAAACATTCGCCCCTGTAGCTAGACTCGAGTCCATTCGTATACTATTTGCTATTGCTTGTCATTTTAAAATCAAATTATTTCAAATGGACGTTAAGAGCGCATTTCTAAATGGGTTTTTAAATGAGGAAGTTTATGTGGCTCAACCGAAAGGTTTTGTAGACCATAAACAACCTAACCATGTTTTTTCGTTTGAAAAAGGCTCTTTACGGTCTGAAACAAGCACCGCGAGTTTGGTACGAAAGTTTGACAAAGCACCTTTTGGAGAAGGGCTACACTCGAGGGGGAGCTGATAGGACTCTCTTTGTGAAGCATTATCAAAGCAATTCATTGTAGCACAAATCTATGTCGATGACATTGTATTGGCGCAACAAGAGATAATGATGCTTCTAAATTCGCGGAGACCATGGAAAGCGAATTTGAGATGTCCATGATGGGCGAATTGACTTATTTCCTTGGATTGCAAATTAAACAAAATGATGAAGGTATTCACTTGAGTCAATCCAAGTATGCAATGGAGTTGGTTAAAAAGTTTGATCTTGAAAATTCGAATGGATTTCCGACTCCAATGGGAACTAGCCACAAGGGACTTGGAAGTGAATCACAAAGTGAGAATGTAGACGAGAAACTGTATCGAAGTATGATTGGAAGTCTACTTTACCTCACGGCTAGTCGCCCGGATATATCTTTTGGTGTTGGGATCTGCGCGAGATATCAATCTGCACCAAAGGAGGTTCACCTGAAAGCGGTGAAAAAGGATCATCCGGTATATCAAAGGATCAATTAATTTCGGAATTGGTATCCTATGGGAACAAGTTTGGATATTGTTGGATACTCAGATGGCCGATTGGGCAGGATCAGTGGATGATCGGAAAAGCTCGAGTGGTGCATGCTTCTATCTTGGCCATTGCCTTGTTGCATGGCACAGTAAAAAGCAGAATGCATAGCACTCTCGACTGCCGAAGCGGAATACATTTCAGCGGGTAGTTGTTCAACCCAACTCATTTGGATGAAAAAGTGATGTTGAGCGACTTCCGGATTTCAGCATCTTCGGTAACAATTCTTTGTGACAACACAAGTGCAATTAACATTTCCAAAAACCCTGTGTTGCACTCTAGAACAAAACATATTGAACTTAGATATCATTTTCTTAGAGAGCTAGTTGAATCAAATACTCTTCAACTTTCATATATTTCAACTGAGGATCAATTAGCTGACATTCTAACAAAACCTTTGGATCAAAACGTTTTATTCATTTGCGGAAAAGCAATTGGAATGCTTTCCTTGAAATAAACTTCTTTTTGAAACCTTTGCTTAGGATAGGTTTTGTTTTTGTTTTGTTTTGTTCATTATCTATGTTTGTACATAGGACATTAATTGAGCATAGATCATAATTGACTTTAATTGCATCTTTTCGCACATTTAGAAATTTATTATGCTTTTGCCATCATAATATTTCACTGTTGCAATGATCATTTATGTTAATTAAATCATCTTCTGAGTGATCAAAGTCAATTTCTCTCTCTCAATGATCTCTTGGTATAGTCATTATCTTATGTGACTGCTTAGTCGAGTATGAAATCGAGATCAATATTTGGTTGAATACTTTATATCTTAAATAATTGATAGCCAATTGAGGGGGAGTCATAGAAAAAGTAAAATGCTCAAAAGATGTGGAAAGAGTTACATCCCAATGAGGAGTGTGAAAACTACCACCACATGGAGGAAAGAGCTACCACCTCGGTCGTCCGAGTATTGTGTGCAGCTACCACATGTATACCAAGCATGGTTGTTCAAATTTTGATTAAGTAAAATGCATGTTGAAATACTTGACTTCGTCAAATTTCAAGGTTGGTATAAGGTGGGTTTTTAAAGAAAGATGCTCAAAGAGCCACTCTCTTCAACAGATTGTCTAGATACATTATCTACTATATTTGGGATTTCAAACATCTATTGATCTTTGTATTTCATTTTCTTTACTGAATTGATGATTTGATAAAGGCATTACTCATAAGATCAAGTTAGATGTAATTGAAGGTGTTCAACTTTAAGGGATTTAATTTTTGTAAATTCTCGTTTCATTTTTGGATATTATTGATAGATTTGGCATAATCTAATTCTTGTTGTATGAAACGATGATTTTTGTTTAAAGTTGATACACATCTGTGCTTACAATCTTTTTCTGGTTTTACTTGAATTTCTCTGAAATTTTCTAAAGAAAAAGTTGGAGCCGATCCGGATCGGGCAAGATGATCCGGATCCCGAACGCAGGTATTCTTCTGCGGGCTGACGATCCGGATTGGACCTGCCGATCCGGATCCCGAACGCAGTTTCTCACTGCGGGTAGCCGATCCGGATCGCAATCATGAACTGATCCGGATCGCGGCTAGGGTTTTATAAAGAACAAAAGGGTTTTGATTTCTTTTACTCCAATCTTTTGTTCCAAAGTTTCCAGAGCTTCTCTCTCTAGATTTCACCCTTCTTGGAAGCTTTCAAACTCAAGTTCTTCAACTCCAAGTAAGTTTTATTGATCAAAATCTCGGTTTTTCACCGTTTTTCTCTATTCCTCCTCAAACGTGATGAATTTCTTGGATCAATTTTGTTTGTGGATGGTTTTTGATCAAATTTCTTTTGAAATAAGAACTCTGGGTAGATTAGTTTTGATTGTATGCTAGGTATTCTCCTGATTAACGGATTTTTAGGCTTCGATTTCTAAAATTTCAGTTTTAGGGCATATAATAAGGATTTTCGAAAATCATGCAATTGATCTATTTTTAAAAGTCCTTTTGCAAAACTAATTCGATTCTTAGTCTCTCTACACGATAATGATTGTTTGGGTACAATTTTTCTAATTTCTGAAAATTAACAATTTTTTCGTGTTCTTGAGTTGTTGCACACAGGATTTTTTTTCTCAAGAGACCAATAGCAATGGTGATCACTTGGATTGTTTTCCTACTTACTGCTATGGTACATACGAGAGACACTGTCAAGCCCAAGAGGGCTAAGAAGGCTAAGAAAGCGAAGAAATCTAAAGATGATTCCGATACAGAATCTGAAACGGAATCAATTAATTGGGATGAACTGCAAGTTGAAGCAACGACTGTTCCGATTGCTTCAAAGGGAAAAGCACCTGCAGAAACATCGAAGGCTCCGCCCACTGCTGCTGAGAAAGGCAAAGCTCCAATGGAAGAAACTTCTGGGAAGACAAGAAGAAAAAGTGTTGCTCGTAAAAGAGGGAGTGCTCAAGGAATCTCCATTGAGCAACCAGTTGATAGCCAAGCACCTCCACAAGACTTTATCAGCTCGGCTAGAATAAAGGATTTTGAAAACAGAGAATGCATTGGAGAAAGGCATGTTGATGTAAAAGCCTTAAAGGAGAGTTCTCGGACATTTGGGACTTTGTTTGACCAGATAGGTCTTGCTCCCATTTGCAACTTCCCGGAAACCACTGGTTATTGTCTTCACTCCGTGAGAATGTTTTATCAGAATGCTTGCTATCTAGTTGATCAGGAGAACGGTCGCCGAGATTTTCAAACATTGGTCAAGAATGTTAAGATCAAAGTGACGCCCCAGCTGATTGAAGAGGTATTAGGGATGGACGCCCGAGCCGATGGCACTCATTACCTGAAGAATCAAGTCTTCAACACCTACTCCTGGAGAGTGGTAGTTGATGGAATCTGTCTTCCAAATACTCGGTCGACAGGAAACTCCGTTTTCTCGAAAGAACTACGACCAGACAATGGGAGCTAACCTAAACATTCCTTACATCATCTGGACAAAGATGGCGCGATATGTGGAGCATGCTCATCCTTCTGAGAGACTACCTTATCCAATGATCATCATGCGCATTCTTCGCAAATTTAAAGCTGACACAAATGCGAGCTCCTATATGCACAGTCTAGGAACGATCAATGAAACAACAATTGTAAAGTCTCTCTCGACGAAGCCAGATGAACCCTTCATACCTCCTCACCGGCAACGAGCACAACAACAACAAGCGAAAACCTCTGCACCGGCAGCAACTCCTCCAGTCCAACCAGCACATCCAGCACAACAAGCACCTCAATCAACTTCTGATGATGATGCATCTGTTACCTCAATCTATAAAGAACAGCAAAGGCTCTCTAACGAGCAAGAACGTATATCAAATGAACTCATTGAGGTAAAGGAAGAAATAAAGAAGGTAAATAAGAATCAATCATCAATGAACAAGCGATTAAAGAAAATATTCCAAATTCTCGGCTGTATCAGTTCAGACGAGTCTGAATAATCCGTATCCTTCCAATTTCTGTTTATTATGCATATGTTTAAATCTTTCTGTTGTGCAGGTTTTTAAGTTTTAGTTTTAGTCTTTAGTTCTCCAACTTGAACTGTTAACCATTCTCTCCACCTCTGTAATTTTTGGCTTTGTTTGTGACAAAAAGGGGGAGAGAGTTTAGAGAGAACAGAACAATGATTGAATAATGATGATGTGAATGTATGAACATCGAGGTAAGTATAACCTCAACTTGAAAGGTAAGTAGAACTTCAACTTTTGGTTTTCATTTGTTTGAATGCATGCCTCGACTAACTATTCATCTAACTATTTGGGCATGTAATATAACTAACAAGTTGATGTTCACTCTGTGACATTTGGTTTTTGATTGCATAGAAGATATGTTGGTTTTTGACTATGATTCTCTTACATATCTGAATTCTCAAATGTCATGATGATCAGATAAACTCTATCTCTGTACTAGGTTTTGAATGCTAAATATTCTTGAGGTATCTAACGATCTCTTTTTGTCAAGAATGATTTCTTTGTGCAGAGAGTACAGATGTCTAAGTCTAGAGTCTGTTTTAGGAGTTTATCTCATGTATTTTATTTTGGATCTCCATTGTAAATTTTTGTTGTATGGTGATAGCAACAAAAATATCTTTTTGAATTTTCTTTACTGGATCTGTGTTTTGTCACGAAACCGCCAAAGGGGGAGATTGTTACGGAATTTGAGTTGGCGTAGTTTCGTGAAAGTCTCAAGTCTTAAAGATTGAAGGTGAAGAAAGTTGGATCATTTAACTCAATCTCAAGAAAGAAGAATTAAAAAGGATCAGGTATGTTTAACTAAAGATTTTTGGTGATCCGAATACTTCTTGTAGTGTAGAAACACTTGGAAGAATCTTTCATTGCATAAAAATCAAAAACTGGACATAGGACATGTTCAGGATCCGGATCAGATTGTTCAATCCGGATCCCGAAGGTGGTTCGTTCATACACCAGTTCAATCTGGATCGTAGCCTCTCTTGATCCGGATCCTGAACACTGAGTTTACCATCTTCCTTGAACGATCCGGATCAGGCTTCGCAATCCGGATCCCGAACGTTGATGTTTGGTGAACTGTATGAACGATCCGGATCAAGCACTTCGATCCGGATCCCGAACCTTCGTTTTTTTGGAATTGCCTGACTCGTTACGACGATCCGGATCACAGCTAATCCGATCCGGATCGCCGTCCGTAAAATTTCCAGAAATGATAGGTTTTTGATTCTTATCTCCTTCCTAGGGTTTCTAACCTATAAATAGACCCTATGACTCTTTTTCTAGGGTGATTCCAGTGAATCCAAAAAGAAGAAAAATAGCCGTCATATTCATATCTTATTTTATACGGCTCTAGATCCACATATAGAGAAGAAAGGAAATCATTAGAGAATACTCTATGTTTCTTCATCTATATTGATTAGTTTGATTCTAGGTTTTCATACTCACATCTTGAGTTGAATCAAACTAATGAATACTTAGATGGTATTTCCGATCTATCTTTGATCTAAGTATTCGGCGGATCATTACCACCAAAAACAATGATTTACCCCAAAAATCGGCGCGTGGATTCGCGTGTCCTTGTGGATTCAAGGTTCAACCGCTCTCGTGGATTCGGAGCGAGGCACGTTCGTGGATTCGAAGGGTGCTATTGGGTGAAGACCGTGGACTCGGTCGGACGTCGTGGATTCGACGTTGGACGCCGTGGATTCGGCGTTGGGCGCAGATCGTGGATTCGAGAAGCGTCGCAGAGCGAGCGGAGAAGATCCTCTAGGAGCGTATGGAAAAGGTTGAGTCGTAAGTGTGTACGGTAAATCACCTTGTACGTGTTTTAATTCTAGTGGATTTCTGCCGTGTTATCGGTCCCGTGGTTTTTTACTCCGGTGATGGAGTTTTCCACGTAAAAATCTTGCGAGTTATTTTTATTTCCGCATTGGGTTTTTATCGCAACGATTTTTGAGTGTTTATACGTTTACACCTATTCATCCCCCTCTAGGTGTTTTTTCCCCTATTTAGATCCTTATTACATATAACCCATCACAAGGAGTTTGGTCTGCGAGTAATTATCTGGTTGGAAGATGTATATTTTGTTAAGGCTTTTTGTGTTGGCATATTTCGTGAGTCAAGTCAGCAAGTTGAGTCGGAGTCTTAAAGGGATCAAATTATCTAATCAGTTTTCGAAGACTCATTGAAGATTCAACATGAGCTCAAGATAACACTCAGGTATGGTTAATTAAACCATGGTGATTTAAGTTCATTTATAATCATTGGAATCTAGAAATGATTGAAACCCGGTTTAGACTTGGTTTTAACTTACAACTTATTTTAAGTTTGGATTCCGGTACTAGGTCTGTTTTGGATAAAGCTTATCTTGGAAAAATTAGTTTTTACATTGAGTACCGGAACCACACTTTGAGTTCCTCAAACCCGACACAGAATTTTCTGTAATTTGCATTGCGTACCGGAACACAGACTCGCGTACCGGAACACAATAGAAAAATCTGTGTTTTGCACCATTGAGTACCGGAACACGGTTTGTTGGTACCGGTACACAATGCCTTCTCGGGATAAGATTTCTAAACCGACTTTTATCTTTTTCCAAGGGTTATAAATAGACACTTAGGGTTTCTCGATACTTACCGATCAATTCAGAAACACTCGAGAGCAACCCTAGAGGCTGGTTTTTATCGTTCTTCTCTTTCGCCTCTTTTAGGTCAATTCGACGGTTCTTCCAAGATCTATCTTTTGTCGAATTAATCTAGTCTTTGCTTAGAGATTCCTTCTACGGTTCTTCAATGATAATCTAAGCAAAGGATCACCATCGAAGCCAATATTCTTATCGGCTGAATTGCGTCGTGGATTCGACGTAGCACCGTGGATTCGGTGTGTTGAAGGCGTTTCGTGGATTCGAAACGTGTGCTCGTGGATTCGAGTGGCGTTCGTGGATTCGAACGTGTGCAGTGGACCTGCAATCGGTAGAGCGCAAGGTCCGAAGAAGTTGAAGGAGGGGTTGAGTCCGTGGAGTCGGTAATCACCTTGTTATTCTTCTATTCTTAGTGGATTGTTATTGCTTATTGGTCCCGTGGTTTTTCTCCTGGATTGGAGTTTCCATGTATATCTCGGTGTGCTGTTTTTTATTTCCGCATTGGTTTTTATTTTGCACTGAGATTTGTTTTTAAGTATTACACCTATTCACCCCCCCTCTAGTTGTTTGATAGTACCTTTTTAGATCCATGTGGATCCTTAATATATAAAAACCAACAAGTGGTATCAGAGCGGGTTTTAGGTTTATCTATCATGTCGGGTGTAAGTGGTAATATTTATAGACCTCCTCTTTTTGATGGGACTAATTATGCTTATTGGAAAGTGCGGATGAGAGCTTTTTTCATCGCAATTGATGAGCGGGTATGGCAATCCGTGGAATACGGTTGGGTGCATCCTGTTGAGGAAGTAGGAAATTCTACTACCCCAAAACCTCGCTCTAGATGGTCCAAAGAGGAATTCGAAAGATCTTCTTACAATGGGAAAGGTATGAACGCTTTATTTAATTCTCTTTCCTCGACTGAGTTCACACGAATTTCCGCGTGTGAAACCGCGAAGGAAATTTGGGATATTCTCAAAATTACACATGAGGGTACTAATCTAGTAAAAATTCAAAAGCTCCAGATGTTTACAAGTCAATTTGACTCTATTCATATGGAAGAGCATGAATTATTTACAGATTATTACACAAGACTTCAAGATATAATCAACACTTGTGCTAATTTAGGAGAAAAGATCCCGGAGTCGAGAGTTGTAAGAAAGATACTTCGGACTCTTCCGGAACGGTTTAGGGCAAAGGTTGCCGCCATTGAAACCGTTAGTCATCCGGATGAGATGAGAGTAGAGGAATTAGTAGGTGCTTTACAAACTTATGAGATGACTTTTCCTACTAATCAAGTTTCTTCCAAGTCTTCTTCTAAGCTTACAGGTGTTGCATTCAAATCTACAAAGGAAGAAGATGGCGAATCAAGTTCCGACGATGAAATCACTTTTGCCGATTTTGAAGAACAATTGGCGCGGATCGTAAAGAAATTTCGTCGAAAATTTTGGAAGAATCGAACCGATGGATCTTCATCCTCGAAACCATCTAAAGGATCATCGGGTTCTAAATCCTCTAACCTCAAAAGCTCTGCAAAACCTTCTAAGAAAAAAGATGAATTCGAAGGGGAAATCCAATGTTATAGATGCAAAGGCTACTGCCATATTTCAACGGATTGTCCTTCTCCGAAATCATATAAAAAGAAGGCTTTGCAAGCGAAAACTTGGGACGATTCTACTTCTAATGAATCGACCTCAAGTAAAGAGGAAAAAGTTGTTGCCTTTCATGCCTCTCGAATTCCCTCTTCCAATTTTTGCTTATCATCTTTAGTTACTGACTCTACTCCTTTGATTTTGTATGAAACATCAACATCCGGCGGAGAGTCATCAAGTGAGGGGGAGTCGGACGAAGAAGAACTCGTTGAGGCATATCAACAACTTCTTACGGAATCAAAGAAGATGGCCAAGCATATTAAGAAGTTGAGGAAGCAACGACTTGAGATTCAAGACGAGAATCATGCTTTAAAGATAAAACTTCATGATCTCGAGGAGGAACGAGAACGTTTATTGGATAACAATAAAATCCTCCAAGAAGAGCGAAACCAATCGGAGACAAACGCTAAATCATATATGGACAAGATTGGTTTTCTAGAAAAACAGTTTGAGGAAATTCATGTCACCAACCAAGCTTTGACCAAGCAAGTTCATCAACTCAAATCCGACATACAAAGGCTTTCAACCGGTTCCAAAAACCTTGATCGTATATCCGGATTAGGTCAAACAAGCAAAGTTGGTTTGGGATTTAAAAAGAACCAAACTGTGAAGGCTTCAAGTTCCACAACTAAGTTGAAAGGAAGAACTTGTCACCAATGTGGACTTGAAGGACATTTGATGAAGATGTGCCCGAAAAAGAGAAAGAGGAATTCTTCGGCAACTTCATCTACGGAGCGAACTCAACGGAATCAAAAGACTCATCAAGTCAAAGGAGTTCACTCAAACCACCAAAGGTCCGAGCCACAACATCAATCATACAAGTGGATCATTGCGAGGCAAAGACCTAAGGTGGATCAACAGTCAAAGCTATCAACTCCCGGCCACAATGAATCAAGACAACCCAAAATCCGACGATTTTGGATTCGGAAAGGTGATATCTTTTCTTGTCTTAAGTTCTAAATAGCTTATGACTGTATGTAGTGCTTCGATCGGTTTTCCCTTCATATTTTTCTTGATCTTTGCATTACATGATTTCAATGCTTTTCGTTTTTATGTTTTCAAACAAAAGGGTTTTAACGAACGAGTGCATTGAATTTGAAAAGGTTTTACTTTCATTCACTCCTAATTAATTTCACAATTAATTATCAACTTTACTCCATAATCATAATCTCTGAAGATATTCCATTATAGGAGTTTTTGATAGTTATGTTCATCAAATTTTAGTAATCATGTGTGATCTTAAGGTGCTTAACCTATCTCGGTTGTGTGAATTCATTGTGATAAACATGAGACAACCGATAGACTAAAATTTGGGATTTAATTCTTTCACATAAGAGATTGTATTTTCGTACAAGGGTAATGAAATGACTTGCAAAAGATGTGGAAAGAGTTACATCCGAAAGGAGTGTGAAAACTACCACCACATGTTGGAAAGAGCTGCCACCCCGGTCGTCCGGTTAGTGTGTGAAGCTACCACATATTATGGATGCTTGAAAAATATTTATGAAATTTTGTTTAGTTGAAGCATTCGGAGATTTAAATTCAAAGTTCTTATTTTGAACAATCTCCTGGTTGGTATAAGGTGGGATAGTTAAAAGATGCTCAAAGAGCCACCCTTAGGTATTTTAGTGCATATCTCAATTTAGAAAGGTAAAATTCAAAATTGATGTCATTTGGAAATCTCTGTAAGTCATCTTTGTAAGTCCGTTACATCTTGATAGACTTTGGATCTCAAGATTATTTTTGATGACTTGTGTTTGACGAATATAACATGAAAAACGGTTTATAATGTTTTATCTTTATTTTTCATGATTTTGGAGTAAATCTTTTTAATTTTTATAATTAATTGGATTGAATGACATCTATGTGAATTTATTATTTTTCAAAGCACTTAAATGGATTTCTTGATGGTATACAAATCGGTATTTGAAAAGATTTCAAAATTTGGATTTGTTTCAAGAAATTTTTGCTTTTTGGCTCTGTTGTACCGGTACCTGCTTCTTAGTAGCGGAAAATCCAATCCGGATTAGAAAATCCAGTCCGGAACCCGAATGTGAATTTTTCTGGTTTTTCACTAGTGTACCGGTACTCCATTTTTAGTACCGGAACTAAATTGCGGATCCGGATCACCCCCTGTTTTTCAATCCGGAACCCGAACGTAGGATTTTCAGTTTTTGCACTGCGTACCGGTACGCGACTTCTTGTACCGGTACGCGATCTGGATTTCTTTATATTCCGGAACTCCAAGGTTTTTAATTCATCTCTCCCATTTCAAAACACTCCCTCTCTCTCTCTAAAACATCTCTAAGGGGTTTTTCATCAAGATCAAGTGATTTGTTGCTTTGATTTGTAAGTCTCTTCAATAATCTTGCTTTCTTTTGTTTCAAAACCCTAGTTTTTAGGTTTTGATGTTTTATTTTGGGATTTTTGAGTAGATCCTTATTTCAATTGAAATCTCTTGTATAAATCACCCCTATTTCATGTTTAGAACATAAATGGTTGCTTTCTATGTAATTAGATTCTTGTTTCCATGCTTATATGCTTGAATCTATCATTTGCTTGTGTTCTTAACATAGAGAAAATTGAAATTTTAGGGCTTTCAATGTTAATGGATTTTAAATGATGAATCATCAATTGTGACATGCTTAGAATGTTTCTTAAACATGTTTAAGCATTCCTATAAGATCAAATCATAGTGCATTGTGTTCTTTGTAGGAAATGGCATTTTCGTGGCTTCTTGCACTAGTGATTTTGATGGCCACTGGAAGTGGACGTGGTCGCGGTTCTGGAAAGAAAAAGGTTACCAAACGATCACGCAATGAGGATTCAACTAGCTCAGAATCTGAACATTCCTCAGAATATGAAGAGGAATCAGTCCAAGGAAAGGGGAAAGCACCTTTGGCTCCAAGGAAAAAGAAGGGTGCGGGTTCTCCTCCGCGTAGAAGTACCGGTGGACCGGTAATACGCGAGCACTCTCAACGGAGATCAAATGTTGATGAAAGTGAACCGCATGTGAGTGCAAAACGCCGTGCCAGATTTGCAAACCGCACATGCATTGGAGAGCGACACGTGAATTTCAACGAGCTATGTCGTGAGGTGCCAGACTTTGCAAGGCTTTTGGAACGAAGTCACATTCGGCCACTTGGCAGAGTTCAACCTAAGATGGGTTTTTGCGTGGAGATCATCATGGAGTTCTACATGAGAGCTAACATACTTCAAAAGGACCATGACACAAGGGCCTTCATCATTGAAACAACAGTTAAGGACGTCAAGTTTGACATTACTCCAGCAGTAATTGGTGCAAATCTTGGATTAGCTGTTGACACTACTGGTCTTTATTACACTGATGGTGATTTTCAACATGACACCCATTGGGATATGGTTGTGGACTCTATTTGCAAGTCAGGGACACACACGAACAGATCATATGTTGAATCAAAGGACCTAAAACCAGAGTATCATATTTTGTCCTTAGTTGTATGCTACAACTTATTGCCCACACTGGGGACCAAACGGATTCGATGGGATCGATTGCTACTTCTCTTTTTTCTTGGTCACCCGGAGAGTGCAAATGGAATTAACATCAACATTCCATTTCTTATTTGGCAGCAGATGGTACATGTCATTGAGGGATCAAGGCAACGTGACCTTCTACCGTATCCAATCTTGATTACTCGTATTCTGGAAGATCACGGAGTGGACATTTCTTGCGCCAAATATGATTATGGCTTGGGGGCAATTGATGGAATCACTTTAGCCAAGTCGATTAGCACTTTGAAGACATTTGGGCATACAAAAGCCTATGCAAGTGAAGCGACAGCGAGTGCACCACCTCGTCAAGAATCTCCTGAACCAGATGAGGTCATAACTCTTCAAACCTTGCATCGGGATGTTCGTTCATTAAAGCAAAGGATGGAGCAAAGGATGGAGCAAGGCTTCAAGAAACTTGAGGATGGTTTAAAGAAAATCTTCGATATCCTTGGGTGTAAACATGATGATGTGGTCACTGGAGCAACTGCACCGAGTACATCGCATGGACCAACATCACATGATGATGATGATGATTCAAATGAGGATGAGTGATCTCTTTTCCTTCTTGTTTTTGGTTTTCATTTTCTTTTCACTTTGTGATGAACAAGAACTCTTATGGGCATGTAACTAAGAACTTATCATTCTAGTATGTTTCTTTTTGTCTATTTAACTGTTTGACAATTTGTGACAAAAAGGGGGAGAACAGAGATGATAATGCACATATCATAAAAAGGGGGAGAACAGAACAAATATGAGGGGAGAACAGTGAGAACAGTGATGATGCTCAAGATAGGGGGAGATAAAGAAAAGAGCTTCTAAACAAAAGAGCCGGAAAAAGCAAAGAACCAAAAGGAGGACGAATCAAATGTAGGATTTTAATTTCTAACGACTAATGTTTGATTTTGTTTGGAGTTTTGTTTTGCAGGAATGACATCACTTTAAGACTCCAAGTCCTAAGTCATAGAGTTTGTTCTAGGACTGTTTGGTTCAAATGTAATTTGTATTTATTGGATCTTTCACGCAAAGAAAATCAATGTTTTGGTGATGACATTGAGTTTCAATTTTTTGGTTTAAGATGAGTGACTTGAGCGCTTTATGTATTTTTGGGTTTTGTCACGAAATTGCCAAAGGGGGAGATTGTTACGGCTTTTTGTGTTGGCATATTTCGTGAGTCAAGTCAGCAAGTTGAGTCGGAGTCTTAAAGGGATCAAATTGTCTAATCAGCTTTCGAAGACTCATTGAAGATTCAACATGAGCTCAAGATAACACTCAGGTATGGTTAATTAAACCATGGTGATTTAAGTTCATTTATAATCATTGGAATCTAGAAATGATTGAAACCCGGTTTAGACTTGGTTTTAGGAACTTGGTTTTAACTTACAACTTATTTTAAGTTTGGATTCCGGTACTAGGTCTGTTTTGGATAAAGCTTATCTTGGAAAAATCAGTTTTTACATTGAGTACCGGAACCACACTTTGAGTTCCTCAAACCCGACACAGAATTTTTTGTAATTTGCATTGCGTACCGGAACACAGACTCGCGTACCGGAACACAATAGAAAAATCTGTGTTTTGCACCATTGAGTACCGGAACACGTTTTGTTGGTACCGGTACACAATGCCTTCTCGGGATAAGATTTCTAAACCGACTTTTATCTTTTTCCAAGGGTTATAAATAGACACTTAGGGTTTCTCGATACTTACCGATCAATTCAGAAACACTCGAGAGCAACCCTAGAGGCTGGTTTTTATCGTTCTTCTCTTTCGCCTCTTTTAGGTCAATTCGACGGTTCTTCCAAGATCTATCTTTTGTCGAATTGATCTAGTCTTTGCTTAGAGATTCCTTCTACGGTTCTTCAATGATAATTTAAGCAAAGGATCACCATCGAAGCCAATATTCTTATCGGCTGAATTGCGTCGTGGATTCGACGTAGCACCGTGGATTCGGTGTGTTGAAGGCGTTTCGTGGATTCGAAACGTGTGGTCGTGGATTCGAGTGGCGTTCGTGGATTCGAACGTGTTCAGTGGACGTGCAATCGGTAGAGCGCAAGGTCCGAAGAAGTTGAAGGAGGGGTTGAGTCCGTGGAGTCGGTAATCACCTTGTTATTCTTCTATTCTTAGTGGATTGTTATTGCGTGTTGGTCCCGTAGTTTTTCTCCTGGATTGGAGTTTCCACGTATATCTCGGTGTGCTGTTTTTTATTTCCGCATTGGTTTTTATTTTGCACTGAGATTTGTTTTTAAGTATTACACCTATTCACCCCCCCTCTAGTTGTTTGATAGTACCTATTTAGATCCGTGTGGATCCTTAATATATAAAAACCAACATATTTGATCCCTCGCATGTTTTGGATTTCACTTCCTTGGAGTTGGACGAGGATTTGAGTTATCAGGATCGACCGATGCAAATTCTTGCTTTTGAGGCAGAAGAATTGTGCAGTCGGGTTATACCTTGGATGAAGGTTTTGTGGAGCCATCATGATGAGTGAGAACGGCCACTTGAGAGCCCGAGGATGAGTTGTGTATCTCCTATCCCCATTGGATTGAGACACCCTCCTGAGTTATGAATTTATTCTGGTTTCGAGGACGAAACCTTTTTAAGGAGGGGAGAGTGTAGATTACCGGAACTTCGTGTAGTGCACCGACCTCGCAAGATGGCGTGGTGCGAAGAAATCGCCTTGGGCGTGTTCCTTATGTGTTTACAGATGAGTTCGGATTGAGTCGGATCGACGCGGAAGCCCCAGCTTGAATCGGAGTTTTTCGGGCATTGTGCGCCGTTTGAGGACCGGTTTGTAGAGCCTCGACCCACAGTTGTGCGCCGAAAAAATTGGAAAATGGTTGGAACAAGTGTATTTTCAGATTACAGCGGAGTTCGGGAGGTTCCGAACTGATGCGGAAGCCTCGAGGGCAAAAAGTGAGTTCGAGTTGGCTAAAAAGGAGATTAATTAATTACTTTAATTAATTGGTGGCTTTGGTCTGTGAATTATAGGATTAAGAGAGAAAGAGGTTTTAAAATGAGATTGGATATTTATTGGAGGGATTATTTTAGTCTATTCTTTACAGCTGCCTTGCACCACTTAATTACGCCACCTTAATTAAGTGTTGCCACCTCATCGCCTCCTTCATCCTGCAAACAGAGAAAAGAAGTGAAAACAGAGGAAAGAGTGAAGGAGGGAAAAGAGAAGAAGAAAAAGAAGGAAACTTCCGGACTTCCAAAAAATAATATTGGAATTTATTGGACACCCGAAAAATACTGAAGTCAACCGAGATGAGCTCCGATGATTTATTTTATTTATTTTAATTATTTTCTGGGTTGCGGACGTGATCTGCAATATTTTTTACAGTTGCACCGGACACTTGGAGTGGGCGCCCGGACTGTTTGGCACTGTTTGGTTCGGGTACAAAGGGGGTTATCCCCCCCTTTGTACCCAAACGCTTTGGAACAGGGGGGGAATTCGAATCCCCCCCTTTTCCCTTTTGTCCTGGTACAAGAGGGTTCAAGTCCCCCCCCCCCCCACCCCCCCCCCCCCGAATAACACCTACTTCCTCTCTCCTCTATTATTACCAAGCCACCCTTCCTCTCTCCTCTCTTATTAGCAGGCCACCCTTCCTCTCTCCTCTATTATTAGCAGGCCACCCTTCTCCCCCACACCTCTTCTCCTTCGTCCTCGCCGGTGCGTGATAAGGTCCCTCTCCTTCGCCCGTTTTGTGCCATTGTGACCCGCTCGCCCTCTCCTTCGCCCGATCTGTGCCCCTCGGTGCCGCTTCTGTGCCGGTGCGTGATAAGGCCCCTCTCCTTCGCCCGTTTTGTGCCATTGTGACCCGCGCGCCCTCTCCTTCGCCCGATCTGTGGCCCTCGGTGCCGCTTCTGTGCCGGTGCTTGATCAGGCCCCTCTCCTTCGCCCGATTTGTGCCATTGTGAGCCGCGCGCCCTCTCCTTCGCCCGATCTGTGCCCCTCGGTGCCTTATTTGTGCCGTTGCTTGATAAAGCCCCTCTCCTTCGCCCGATCTGTGCCTTTGTGAGCTGCGCGCCCTCTCCTTCGCCCGATCTGTGCCCTCGGTGCGTTTTCTGTGCCGTTGCTTGATAAAGGCCCTCTCCTTCGCCCGATCTGTGCCTTTGTGAGCCGCGCGCCCTCTCCCTCGCCCGATCTGTGCCCCTCGGTGCCCTATCTGTGCCGGCGCTTGATAAGGCGCCTCTCCTTCGCCCGATCTGTGCCGCAGAGATCGCCGGTGCTTGATCTCGCACGCCGTGAGCTGTGCGCCCTCTCGTGCGTGATCTGTGCCCCTCGGTGCCCCATCTGTGCCGCTGCGAGCAAAGTGGGTCTCCCTCGTCCTCGCCGGTGCTTCATCTCTGCCGCCGTGAGCCGCGCACCCTCTAGGTGCGTGATCTGTGCCCTTCTGTTTGTGATCTGTGCCCCTCTGTGTGTGATCTGTGCCCCTCTGTGTGTGATCGGTGCCCCTCTGTGCGTGATCTGTGCCCCTCTGTGTGTGATCTGTGCCCCTCTGTGTGTGATCGGTGCCCCTCTGTGCGTGATCTGTGCCCCTTTGTGCGTGAACATTTGCCCCCCTGTGCGTCATCTGTGCCCCTCTCTGCGTGATCTGTGCCCGAGCTGTTCTGTTGTACCTTGCATCTTGCCCGCCGCGACCCTTCTGTCCGATCTGTGCAGAGGATCTGTGCAGAGGTCTCCACTCCTTGCTCTGTAGCCTCGACCCCGCGGCTGCCTCTGTGCCTGTGCCTGAGCTTTGCCCGCCGTGTGTGCTGTATCTAATCTCTCTCTGTGCCACATCTGTGCCCGTTCTCTTCTCTGTCCCGCCAAAGGTGCTATCCTAATCCTTTGTCTCTGCTTGTCCAGTGTTGTCTCGAAGTTGGTTTACATGACATTGATATATCTTTTATATGTAATATGTGCCTAAATCTGCGGTGATGCTGGTATCGCATGATGAATCAGTATGCTATTGTCGGCTGATTCTTATAAAAATCGGCGATGATGACGGTTGCCAAAGGCAATAGATGGATGGCATCGATGTAAATCGACTGCAACCCCTTGCTTGTTGGCAACCAGTTGAGCCCGTGTACATAAGGAAATTAATTTCGGCGATGATGACGGTTGCCATAGGCAATAGATGGATGGCATCGATGTAAATCGACTGCAACCCCTTGCTTGTTGGCAACCAGTTGAGCCCGTGTACATAAGGAAATTAATTTCGGCGATGATGACGGTTGCCATAGGCAATAGATGGATGGCATCGATGTAAATCGACTTCAACCCCTTGCTTGTTGGCAACCACTTGAGCCCGTGTTCCCAAAAAAATAAAAACATTTTGCAATTATGTACAAAACAACAAAATTTGATGGTTGAATCGCATATCCTATTGGACGTCAAAATGGATTATTGTTGATGGCAATATAGTGTTGCAATTATAACTATGTAGTCTTCATTTTCCTATCTGACATACCCCTTAGCATACATGTCTTTATTTATTATATGTTGTGCAATTTGTTTTGTATCTGAAATATGCCAATATCACAAACATTGTATGCCAATTATGATTTGCATTTGAAAAATCATTTTTCTTTTGGAATCTCGATATTAGAGAAAGACCCCTTACCTTACATGTGTTTAACCTATTTAAATATGTCATTTGTAATATTGTTTGCTTCGAACATGATAAATATATAAATGAGTACGTACATTAACTACAGATGCGTCCTTCTAAGAGACTTGTAATTCCCGGTCAAAGCAATCAGGGGGACATGAATAACCCAGAAGGAGCCAGTGGATCTCGCTCGCAAGCGTGGTCGCGTACATCCAACTGGACCCCGTCGTTGGATGCATGTCTGTTAGCGTTGTTGTCGGAGGAACATGCCTTAGGCAATAATGTTCATGGAACATTCACGACCCTTGCATGGGTTAGAATAGTTGGAGAGATAAATAGACGAAATAATTTAACACTAACAAAGGATAAGGTGAAAAATAGATTGAAAGTCTTGAAGCGCACTTTCTCGTTGTACCATTCGTTGGTCAACAAAAGCGGATGGGGATGGGATTTTAACCTCAATATACCCACGCCTGGCGATAGTGCTGACTGGGATGCGGTGATCGCGGTAATGTGATTCCATTTCGGTTCACATATTTTTTAATCGAATGTTATTCTTATTTTTAGACTAATATAATTAACCGACCTTCAGGAAAACCCGGCTTATGCCAGATGTAGAGATAAAGCATTTCCTCTCTATAAGGATATTGAGTTCCTTACGGAGAAGACCACCGCAAGCGGCAGATATAGCTTTGCTTCAGTCATGCCGCCCACCACCACTGTACTTAGCTCGTCCTCATCATCCCCTGGTGAGGATGATAACATAATTGCTCCTAGATTGGACGGTTTATATCTCTTACCGCCTCCATTTGAAGCAGGGTCATCTGGGCCACCAATGAATGATTTCATGGAAGGTGGAGAACCCGAATTCACACCTACCCCTCATCCCCCCAACAAGAATACCAGTGGGTCGGGACACAGCTCTGCAGGCAAGAGGCCTCGTTCCCCACTCCCCGAGCGTAGCCAACGAACTAACCGACCGTCGAGTGGTGGACGGCGGAAGAAAAACCGAGACAGTCGCTGACGCTCTTGGAGAGATGTTGCAGTTAGGAAAAGAAAATTTTGATTTTGTAAAGCAAATGTATAATAGGGATTCTGAAGGTCGCCGCCCTATTCCTCCAATCGAGGATTGTATGCAGCGCGTATACCAGATGCAAGGCCTCAACAATCGTAAGATTTTGGCGGCCGGCGAAGCATTGAAAGATCCCCAGAATCGTCAACTATTTATGACAATGAATGACGATCTTGCCAAAGACTGGGTGGAAATGCAATTAGAGAAAGATAATTTGATCTATCGACCTTTTTTTTCCGGCAATTAGTGGACAATTTTCTATGTTTTAATTAAGTAGTGTAAATACAACCAATGTAACATAATTTATCTTAACTTTTAGTAGTAGAAAACTATTCGAACATGTATTTTGAAAAGTTGCACTGTTAGTACGTGGTTTGTAATATTTAGTACCACAGTTTGGTTGCAATTATGTATATATAACTTGAATGTTGGTATTTCATATCGATAGATATTACATCATGTTTACTTATCATGATTTCTCGCTAATAGGGTGAAATTTCGATGCAGATATTATGGATCCTACATTTTATGAAAGTGTAGGTAATTCGAGTTTGCTTGATTTGATGATGATTATTTTAGACGATGATGATGACTTTATGGTGTTTTTTATACTAATGCTCATTGCTGAAGGATAGTTTTAATAATTTTCATGTAGTAATTTGTTCTGTAATTTGTTGTTGTATCGAGACATATGAATATTCGTGCTACATTATATACATTTATTAGAACTTTCTTTGCCTACAAGTTACCTTCGCTAAATGCCATTAATATTGTTGCAGTTATAATGGATGGTTCAATGTATCGAAGTATATTTTCGTCAACTTTTCATGCGGATTTGTTCGCAATATTAGAAGACGATGAAGAATATTAGGTGCAAGTCATAATAATGCTTATTGACGTAGGTTGTATAAATGAAACAAGTCCAATAACCAGACAACCATGTCGTACCCGTCCATTTACTGGGCATCAGTTTATTTGTGATATACTGAATGGTCATCCAGACCGGGGGTACACTCATTTTAGAATGACGACAACTACATTTATGGCTCTACGCGATGAGGTTGTTGGAAAGGGCCTTTTAATTGCCACACGGAATATGACTGTTGAAGAACAATTGGCGATTTTCCTATATTGTATTGGACATGGTGTTGTAAATAGGGTCCTCGCTGAGACTTTTCAACATTCAGGGGAAACAATTAGTCGTCACTTTAACAATGTTCTAAAAGCAATAATTCATCTAAAAGATGAATACATAACTCTGCCGCCAAGTAATATTAGAGTTCATCCAAGAATTGGTGACAATATGAATTTCCATCCGTTCAAGGTAAGGGAGAATAACTTTAATTACCTCTAAATTGTCCAATTTTATTACTTAATTTGAAAATGTACTATGTCTTGACATTAAAATTTGTAGAATGCAATTGGGGCGGTGGATGGTTCGCATATTCCAGTTATTGTAAAAACACATAAACAAACCCGATTTCGGTGTCGCAAAGGATTTACATCACAAAATATGATGGCGGCTGTTTCTTTTGATCATATTTTCTTTTATGTATGCACCGGTTGGGAAGGATCTGCCGCTGATATGCGGGTACTCAGATGGGCATGTGAAAGTGGAGGTTTTAGTGTTCCTGAAGGTATCATTTTTGAAAAAATTATTCATATATATTTTCATTATTATTGGTTTAAATTATGTCTTACAAGTTGTATACACTTCTGTTATATATACAGGAAAATATTATCTCGTTGATTCCGGATACGCGAATACTGATAAATTTCTGGCACCTTATAGAAATGAGCGTTACCATCTGAGTCAATTTGATAGTAACAGTCGTGGTCGTTTACATCGTTCGCCAAAAGACTTGTATAATCATCGGCACGCCCAATTAAGAAACGTGGTAGAGAAGGACATTTGGAATTTTAAAAAAACGATTTAAAATTTTAAATATTGCCACACCGTTTCCTTATAAAGTGCAGTGTCACATGGCTATGGCATGTTGTGTGCTCCATAATTTTATTCGACGGCATCAAGGAAATGACAGATATTTTAACGAAGCGCATAACTCAGAGCCTCCAGAGGATGATGTGGAAGTGCCGACTACGATTTATACTACATCAGAGTCACAGCGGGGAGACGACATTCGCAATCAAATTACGGCGGAGTTGTGGAATAACAGAAGTTAGAATTAATATTGTAATATAATGTTAGTTAGCTTGTTTAATAATTTATTTTGTTTATCTGCAATGTTAATTGTATTGTTAATTGGATTGTTTATCTGTAATGTTTAAAAGTAATTTTGTTTATATGTGATATTTTGTTATCTACGTTAGTATAGTAATGTATTGAGCAAGTATTTGTAGAAAAATTGTATGAAATACCTTTATTTACTGTTTAATTTTATAAATGTTGTATTGAATTTTTTAAATAATATCTTTTTACAAATTGCTAATATTGCAATTAATGGAAAATATTACATATTTACCCGAATTTTAAATATTTTAGATGATGATGATGATTATGAAGATTATTGTGGGAAAAATTAGCATACAATATAATTCAAATTTTATATAGTATTTAATTTAATAATTTAGATATATTACAATGAATATTTAAAGTTACACTAATTAACACTAATTTTTCATTTTTAAAATTCTTATATGTTACCCGGAAAAATATTCGTCGCCGCCGGCTTAAAAAATCTCTCCCCCGTACCGCATCCTCGTTCCCAACGCAAAATAAATAATTAATCAAAATTTTACAAGTAAAATTAATGAACACTAATTAAAACACTAATTAACAGTAAATATTGATTTTTACGAATTAAATATTTTATCAGAGAAATTAATTAAAATTTGGTTGCCATATTAAGTATTTTTTTACATATAAATAATTAACACTAATTTTATATATTATCTAATTAATTACATTATAAATACTACAATTATTATATTTAAAAAGTTATACTACAAGATATAATTACCAATTTTTACCCACACATAAAAAGGTAAAAGGGCATTTTGGTCTTTTTACTCAAAGTCAACTATTTATACCCTTTTATTCTTCATACCAACCAAACACTATTTTTCTTATACCTGAATTATCTTATATCCAACAAACACTTTTTTCATTTTATCCTACCTTATACTCAACTTTATACTTATACCTGGTACTACTAATTCTGACTAATTCTCACTAATTCTCGAACCAAACGCAGCATTTAGAATTTTTCGCAGACGCGCGCGCGCATTCCATGAAGTTGGGCTGCACGGATGGGGATGGAGGGCAGTGAGTTGGTTGGTTGTGTGTGGTCAACCAGTCAACTCACACACTCTCTCTCTCCCTCCCTCAATTATTAGCCCATTCCCTTCACTAATTAATTAGCCATTCCCTTCCTTCTCTGCTTCTTCTTCCCCAGCAAGAGCCACGCGATGGAGAGGGAGGTGGCCACCATGGATGTACCTACGTAGAGCTCGAGCCCCGCCTATGAAGTCCTCCCCCCTTCACGCGGAGTAGTGGATTCCGGTGGAGAGCGCGGCTGCGGCATGGGTCGTCACGAGAGAGAGCTCGGACTGGAGCTTGGCGCGCGCGTGAGCCGTTAGAGGTGAGCTACTGTTCATTTTCCGAAGTTTCGAAATTTTCGCGGATTTTGGGATTTTGAGTTTGGGTTGTTGCTTGGTGTACAGTACGGAGCCGCGGTGGTGTGGGTTGCGCGGCAGAGTAGTTGATTGTAGATTCGGCTAGAGGCTTGGAGCTTGGGGTTGCACTGCTTCACAATATAGTGTGCGTATTATGGCTTGGGTGTGGGGTTTGATCGTGATGCTGTGGACTTGTCTGTGTGGGGTGGATTTTTGTAAAGGGAAATGCTATGTGTACACCCTTTCAGGGTGTAAGCATAACATCCCACCCATTCTAAGGCTGGGGGTGTGATGATGGGTCACTTGATGTGACCCGTAAAAAAGTATCGCCATCATTAAAATGGTGGAGGTGTTGAGTTACACCCCTTCGGGGTTGTTGTGTTTTGTAAAGGTAGCATGCCTTTTGATAAATTGTGTATTTGTGAGCATTACGCTATTGGTGAGTGGTGGACTTGAGTAAGCTTTGACACTTGTTGGTGCTGTGATGATTTTAGAGGGTCACGTGAGCACTTTGTTGCTGTGAGATGACAGTGAGAGAGCCGAGCGCGCCGGATTTTTGTAGAGATTCGAGGGATTTATTCGAGCTTCCGGAGATTTTTTCCGAGGGTCGCGACAGTTGTGCGCTGCGCGGCGCGGTTGGTGTTTCG
>JAQNDB010003427.1:0-29427 GCA_029204045.2 Tillandsia leiboldiana | reverse complement strand
CCTATCGATCTGCTCCGACTGTCACATGACGCCACCCATAGGCGTCGAGTCTGCCTCCCTGCTGGCGGAAAGTTTCCGCCTATCGGCAAAGATGATTCCTTATGTTACTGGACCACACCAAGAAGTGCTGGTCACCAGCTATCGCAGCATGTACTTGTTTGACCCAGAGCCCTCTCGTGACTCGAGTTGAAACAGGTGTGTTTCCCTATTTGTGTCATCGCCAATATGCACACCACAACGAAAACAACTAGCCAAATTTAGCCATTTGAGCAACGCGCGTTATATACGACAAAAAGGCTCGTCGACTAAAACTCTGCGACAGTATAGGAGGGTACTTCTTTTCATCTCCAACATTACGTTGTCGGGCGCCAACGTAATATCGAAGAATGAAAAGCTCGTTGCCAGCGATCAGTCCAACATCCTTTTTGGGAACAAACAAAACCCAATCAAGTACTTTCGGCCACCGCCCACGCACTCTCTGTGCTAATCCCTGGGCTCCCTAAGGTTGCTAACACCTAGGATATTCCTAGGCTCTGATACAACTCTAATCTGTCACGCCCCGAGTCCGCCAATTTGTACGGTCCGGCACGCCAAACAGACCGCCAATCGGGTAAGACCTTTTCCTACCCGAAAGAACGGTAACATTCATAATAACCACAACAAGTGATCGGAAGCTCAATATCAGAGTACTAAAAATCACTATAAATTTGAAGCTTCATTATAAACAACAGTTTAAGCGATAATGAAAGCATACCAGAGTGAACCATAACTTAAAATTTATTACACTTTACATTCCTGAACTTGCAAATAAATTATTACAATTCCTTTACATAAATTCCTAACTATACAAGTTCACTCAAGAAATATATAAAAGGGATACCTTGCTAGACCCTCTAGGTCTCTATGCTGCTGGGCCCTTGCCCTGTCGTATGCCTCGTCGTCTGCATCTGAACCGTCTCGTCCGCTGTATCCATACCCGAACGTGGGTGGGGGGGGGGGGGGCACCCAAGGGGTGTGAGAACTCCGGACAGAGTTCCCAGTGGGTTCCACCGAGAAAAAGTGTCCTACACCACTTGGTCCAATGGAAGCAATAATAATAGGCTAGGAAACTAAATCCTCAATATCAAAATGCGGCTATGCAATATAATATATCACTACGCTATCTGTGTATACTCATCGTCACAGCACTACTCTGTCTAACCACACTAGGCTGCTAAGCACCAACTCGGCCACTATGCCGCCGTAAACAGGGTCAAACTAACCCGGCCACCTCGGCCACTCTACTTTTCTCTTTATTCTTTAATTCTGGTGCTTTAGTCAAGTTAACCCTCAGAAATTCTTATCCAACGGGGCCCCAGCCGTTAGTCCTGCTACCAAAGATAAGATTTCTAAGGTTGCCGATAACACTCGCAAGTGTTCCCCGTCCTACGGGAGAAACGTGCCAGATGGGTCACTGCCCTGGGGGGAGGGATACACCTGCGCCTCCAGTAGTCACTGCCTGGATCGGGATACACTGCGCCTCCAGTAACGGTCACGTTTCCTCCCCGAAGGTACGCCCATTTTATCTTTATATTTTCTTTTCTTTTTCTTTCTCTTTTTACTTTAGTTCTTAGCCTCTTGCCTTGAACACTTGCTTTTCTTTCTATTCGAGCTTATAGCTCCCAATTTTGCCACTGGCAAATCTCTTTCTCTTTCCTTTGAGCATTTAGCTCTTTACTTTCACTTTAAACCTTCGAAAAGTACCTCGTCCGACGGGTCATGCCCCAGGGAGTCCTGCTCCTCTTAACGAGTCTCAAATTCGAAGGCGCCATGTACATTTTCTTTATGCTTTTAGCCACTTTTAGCTTGCTTTTAACTTTGCCTTTTTACAACAATTTATCTCTTATCCTAGGTCTCGCCATAAGGATGACTAGGAGTCACTTAGACTCATACCATTTCTCTCTTTGTTCTCTTTGTCTTAAGCAGTTTGCTTGTCTTACTTATTAACCACTTCTGCTCTATCACGAGCAATTGCTTGTGTTGGTCATTAACACTTTTTCATCCTTTACCCTAGGTCTTGCCCACGGGTAACTAGAGAGTCTCCTGGACTCATACACATTTCACTTCCCTTTATTTAACTCAAATGAAGTTAAAGTTGTTGTCCATTTGCCCAGACACCCATGACTCTCTAGGGTTATATTTGTTTAATTTTTTAACCTTGGGATCTTATCCCACTTTCCTGATTCCTCACTGAATCCTAGAGTTAACTTAACTCTATTTTCCTGTTCTACTATTAACTTAGAGTTACATGACTCTAATTTCCTGTTTTCCCTTTCATGTCTCCACACTTGATCCACTTTTATCTTAGAGTTACACTGACTCTAATTTTCTGTCCGTGAGTTTAAACTCCTCTAGATCACCTTAGGTTTTCTTTACCTAAGTTTAATGTCATACTCATCCAAGAGTTCCTAACTCTATATTGATCACTGGTTCACCTTAGGTCCCTTTTACCTAAGTTCCATGTCATACTCGTTCTATAGTCTTGACTCTATGTTGATCACTAGTTTACCTTAGGTTCCTTTTACCTAAGTTCCATGTCATACTCATTCTAGAGTCCTTGACTCTATGTTGATCACTCGTTTATTTAGGTTCTCTTACCTAAGTTCCATGTCATACTTGTCCTAGAGTTCCTTCACTCTATGCTGACCACTAGTTCACCTAGGTTCTCTTTACCTAAGTTCCATGTCATATACATCCTGGAGTTCCTTGACTCTACGTTGATCACTCTATCCAGTGTCCTTAGGTTATCACCTAAGACCATGCCACTCGTCCTCCCTAGGATAACTCCTAAGTTGATGTCACTCGTCAAACCCCTATACTAGGTTTTTCCTAGTCTTAATACCAACAACTGTTGTTCCCTTATGTCACGCGATTCCTAGGGTTGTACCCTAACATGCTCACAATCATGAATAGCTAATCATTTTCATGCATGCAATTATTTTCATCTCATTCATAAAATAACAAATTATCTCTACGCATGCATATCATTCATCATATATCTTTGGCAACCAACAGTTGCACTTTTCCTCTGTGTCTCTTTGCACATGCACAACTATTCCCTATCTCTGGCAACCAACAGTTGCTCTTTTTATCTGAATCCATCTATATAGGCAATCAATATCATAATTACCTAACCCTCTAACAGGCTACTATCATGCTTCAAATCGAAAGCAAGGGAGCAAGGGGAGAGGTCACCCATTTCGGCAGAATTCCCCACCTTGTAATGTCCCAATTGCTCGTAGACACTTGCAATTGGTCTCCGCGCGATTCCACTTATCTTCTCGAGCTTACACGCAAAACGGTGCACATCCCTCGAGTCCGCACGCAAAACGGTGCACGTCGTACAATCCTGCATGCAAAATGATGCATGTCATTAAAATCCATACGTAAAATGGTGCGCGCCACTTCAGCCGCACGCAAAACGATGCGCGGCAACACGATCTGCACACGAAATGTGCACGTACCTCAAAACTGCACGCAAAACGGTGCACAATCTGACTGGAGGGTTGCCGCAAAACAGTGCACATTTTTCTAGCCCTGCATGAAAAATGATGTGTACTATTAGAGACTGCACGGCAAAACGGTGCGCGACAAAAATGGTCGCACGCAAAACGTGCACGTTTAACTGTAAGATTGCACGCAAAACGGTACACATTTTCTAGCCCCTGCACGAAAAATAATGTGTAATATTAGAGACTGCACGCAAAACGGTGCGCGACAAAACGATCTGCACGCAAAACGGTGTACGTTTAACTGTAAGATTGCACGCAAAACGGTGCACATTTTTCTAGCCCTGCACGAAAAATGATGTGTAATATTAGAGACTGCACGCAAAAACGTGCGCGACAAAACGATCTGCACGCAAAACGGTGCACGTTTAACTGTAAGATTGCACGCAAAACGTGCACATTTTTCTATCCCTCGGGTTGGCACGTAAAACGATGTATTTTTTTGACAACTTGACGTAAAACGAGGCGCACCAAAATGCCCGGGACAGTTCGGGCAGCAAAACGGCACAGTAAACTCGATCCCTAACATGCATAACGGCATAGGGTCAAATCCATATCCCAAAAGGAAACTTCAAAACTGTGCCAAAAATACCATAAAAATAATATACGGGACTTACCTCGTACAGTATCGCGTCGCCCATCTAATTTTTAAAACACTTTGTGCGCTTTACGAGGTCGCCGCCGCGCCGCTCCAACCCACGAAATTCCCTCCATCTCTCCCCTCTCGACACTCTGTTGGAGAAGAAGAAGAAGAGAAGGAGGAGGAATGCTGTGCGGGCGGAGAAGGAAGAAGAAGAAGAAAAAGAGAAGAAAAAGAAAAGGAGGAGAAAAGGGTGGTCCATGGACCGGGCTCACGGGGGCACCCAATGGGAAATTGCCGGGTGGCGGTCCACCACAAAAGGGTGCGCGCACCCGGTCCACGCGCGCTACACTGTGCGCGCCACACAGGCGCGCACCCCCGCGCCGCCCCCCGCAGGCGCGCGTGCCCGCGCCGTACGGGCCCAATGGGGGCCCGCCATGTGGCGGCCCCCTTTGACTCGCGCCCCTCCAAGCGCCAGCTGTGCCCCCTCGATCCACGCGCCGCCGCCTCGGAAAATCCGTTTTTGCTCTGTTTTGTCTCTTTTTTCGTCCGTTTCCGTCCAAATTTAACAGGCGGCTTTGGTTTCAGTTTAATTTACCATAGAAAATTTTAAATTTTCAATTTGGGCCATTTCTGGGCCACCGAAAGCCTCCCTATAACCAAAATCGCTGGCGGACCCCGTTCTCACAATCCGGGTATCCGATCACACAGAAATTTTTACTATAACCTCAAAACATAATTACGAAGCTCCCGTAATTTTTTTAGAATTTTTCGATACTGTTGGCGTAGCCCGTTCTCACTATCCGGCCTCCGATCAACGCGAAACTTTTTCTGTGAGCTTAAAACATATTTACGGGGCTCCCGTAATTTTCTCAGAATTTTCTGACACTGTGAATTTTACACTAAAAATCTGGGCCCCCTTTCTCGAATAAAATTCCCAGAACTCTCATTTTAATCCCGATTTGGACCCAACTCGCTTCCAAATATTCTTTACTTCCCTAATTTTCATAACAATAGGATTTAATCCCACATTTATTTACATTTATTTATGTCCGAAAATCCTGGTACTTTACATTCTACCCCCCTTAAATAAGTTTCGTCCTCGAAACTTGAATCACAACCCGACTTCTAGTTAATCGAGAGGGAGGAATCTTGTCCCACTACTGGGCTCACTGTATATCGTTACTGGGCCTCAAATTGCCCGTTCGCCGAACCATACGAGCAACTCATCCATGAATCCCTATCTCAACCCAAGGACAAACTCAGACCCGTTGTCTGACCACTTTCACTAAGTAGGTGAAAGACACAGTTGAGCACTTGCTCTTTCAATTGCCACGAATGACCCAGTTTTTACTTGCGAAATTTTTACTTTAATTCCGCCATCATTCTTTTCACAACGAGATTGCATCTGCAGCTAATTTCATTTACCCGCATTTTCTTTCCGATCGCTCAGCTGCCTAATGTGGCGGGCAAAGGCCAATCCACGAGTTCTCTACTATCTCACACGCTACTAGAGCTCGGAGTCCACGAATTACTAGCTAACCTGTCTATTTCGGACTACTAATAAGTCCACAGACCACGGTCCAATAGGGGCCTATAGCCCAAATACTAGCCTAACACTGTGCAACGGCTCTCTCTCTAGCCCACAGATCCATACGTCATACGGGTAGACCCTCACTTAGGATTACTACACCAACACTCCCACTAGGAGCTACAGTACCTCAATCACCACTAGCTCTACGGCCTGGTCATATCACACTCTCAGTGTACTAATCTCAGTGTACTAATAGCCTCAAAGCTCACACGTGGCATTCCACGTCTTCGGGTCATCGCTCGGACTACCGTCCCGACCAAATCTCTATCATGCCCCGCCATCAGGTCTCGGGCGGCTGTCTCTCACAGCTGATTGCGCCTGCCCACTGGGCTACAGGCCCACAGTCCACAAACATGGTCCAGGCACGGGTCGTCCCCAAGCGAACCCGCTAATCGTCGCCACGCGACCACTATGCTCACTGAGCAAAACCAACTAACCAGTTGTCAATCCACGACCCAAAACTCTCTATCAACTCTGGCCACACTGGGCAAAGGCTACTATGCCACCTAATCAGCTCTCTCAGGCAAAACATGTAGTGTTCTGATTTTTCCCATGCAACTTTCCGATGAATCCATTGTGTAGAACACCTAGTATTGGGTGTCTGGCCCATGGTGCATCAAAGGGGTGCCACAGAATGGACTTTGTGAGACTTGGATAGCTGATTTGGCCTTCGGCTACATTTGCCGAATTTTAGAAAAGGTTTTGGGCCAATCTGAGGTTGGATTTGGATCAGCGCGGAAAAACGCTTGAAAACGGCTATTTGCTTGTTAAATTTGGAGTCCGGATGACCAAAAGCGGGCTTCCGGAAGTTTTCGGGGTTTTTTGGTGCATGGGGGAGCCTCGGGACCGGCCTGGCCACGTGGCGGCCTATTATTGGCCGGCTCACGCAGCTCGGTCCACGGTGGTAGCGCGGCGGTGCATGGGCCGCAGGCGGATGACACGTGGCGTGCCCTGATAGGCCGGCGCACGCGGCATGGCTCACCGGGTTTGCGGGGTTGCGGTGGACCGGGCGCAGGACACGTGGCGGCTTCGGATTCGTTGGCCCACGTGGGCGCGGTCCCACGGTGCGCGGGGGGGGGGGGCGCCTCGGTACTGTGCGTGCAGAGTGGCGCCAGGCGGGGCGGTCGGCCGCACTCGAGTGCGACACGTGTCGCCTCGCGGTTGGGGCGGCCGTACCTACCCCCGCTGACCGCGAGGGGACACGCGGCACTCGGCGACCGCGGGGATTTGCTGTCCCCTGTTTGGGGGTGACGTGGCCGCTCCTGGGAGTTTCGGGCGCGTCGGACAGGGAGCGTGCGACCGGGTTTCCGGGCGCAGTGCGCCCGAAAGTTGTGCCCGGAAACCCGGCCCGACAGCATAGTGGGCTGGGCCTATAAATAGCTCCCCCCATTCGTCCTTTAGGCTTTTTGGACCCCATTTCGCTGAGCTTTCTTCAGAGAAGTTTCTCCTCCCTCAGTGCACTACCCTTTGGAGAACTTTGAGGATTTTTGGAGGCACTCTTCCCGAGGTTCACCATTTTACGGCGCGGCGCGACGCTTGTTTCCCGGCGATCTTCTTCGCCCCTTCTCAGTGTTTGGACTCCTCCGACTCACCCCGACATCGGATTTCGCCGATTCTTGCGCCGTTGGACTCACGACAGGTAGGACTTCAATTCCTGTGTTTTGAGGTTCCTCGATTTCCGTGCTGATCTTGGAGTTTTCTGAGCACCCATTTGACCCATTTTTCGTCGCGGATTTTTGGACAGCACCGCAGTGTTCTTGCCGTATCTTTTCGCTCGGACGTTGGATCGAGGCGATTCAGGAGGCAATTTTCATCTACACTTCGCAAGGAGTCTCCTGGATTTTTCTCAGATTTTTCTGGTTTTTGGCCGAGGGTGAGAATCTCCTTTTTCTGTGGTTCTTTGTTACAGAAATTTGGTACAGTTTGGATTGGGATGTTTCCCTTGTCGGATTTTTATCTCAGCGTAGGAAACTCCGATTTGGGCGTGCAGGTACTCGTTTCGACGGGCTCGTCGCGAGGATCGCGACAGTATTTTCCTTGGATTTTTCTGGGCATTTTTCGCAGGTAAAAATTGGTGAATTCTGGACTGTGGTATTAAGGGACAGATTCTGGGAATTGTGAATGTACAGCTTATGTGTTTTCCTTTGGGGTATTTTGTACAGATTGGTGGGGAGTTTTGGACTGAGCTTGGGTTCCGCTTTTGGGAATTAGGATTAGCGCTCGAGGTGGGTGATGTTGTAAACCTCTTATTTGGGATTTATCACTAGGCCTATTAGAATGCTCTTGATTATGCTGTTAGTAAATCTGTGAGATGGACCTAGCATGCTTGTATGAAATCCTGATTTCTTCATTGATAATCGCATTGTTAGAAAACTACAAGTTAATTAATGGTGAGTCCATGCTTTAAACATGTAGTAGAATTACTTGGAATTTATGCTAAATCCCTATCTTGTTGATTGGTTAAATGAAAGGCTGAGGTATGGGGTTAGAATACTTAAAATGGTTCATCAAGGTAATGACTTTTGCATGCTTGAATGGTCACCTAGATAGGCCACCTTTTTCTGCTACACTATCATGCTGGAATTGACTTAGGAGAAACCATGTTGCATTCTTTCTTCAGTCACTTAGACATAGGGGATATTATGCTCGGGTTAGAGCAGGGGCTGGGTTAGTGTAGTCAGATACTTGGGTTTCGGGGAGAGGGTTTTGGGCTTCCTTTGGGAGACGGTACTTTTCCTTATAGAGCGGAGTGCGCGATTTGCCGACTTGAGACCCTGGGACTCCTGTCCCATATCGGTGCTATGCGTAGGCTGGCATACCCGATTTAGCAGACCTTGAGACTCCTGTCCCATATCGGTGTTATGCGTAGGCTGGCATACCCGATTTGGCAGACATTGAGACTCCTATCCCACACCGGTGTTATGCGTAGGCTGGCATACCCGATGTGGCAGGCTTCGATATTCTGATGCATACATTTAGCTATCTTTAGCTGGGCAGGTAGAGGCATATTAGTGGTAGCTTTTATCAGGAGTCATACTCATAGTTACCGCATTTATTCTTTTAGCCTCTGGTAGACCTAGTGGGCAGGTAGGAGTTTTGTGTTGAGGTTTACCCACTAGGGGAGGCTACTGTCTTTATAGTAGTACTGACCCCCACTGTTTTTCCCTTTTCTTGTCCCCTTTGTTTTGCAGAGTCATCTGCCGGAGTTGCGGGGCCTTCCTCCCAGGATCGAGGTAAGAGGATCGCCGACTAGATAGCTGCTACCCCAAGCTCGAGTTTTGTAGTTTTGTTGTATCCCCTGTACACTCAGACGGTTGTATTTTCTTTTATTTTGGGTCTGGCTGCGGCCAGCTGGTTGTATTCACTTCGTGAGCTGGGAGAGGCATATGTATATTCTTGAGAGTTTATTATACTTTTATTTCCAGCATTTGTCTGAGATGTACTAGTTTTAGTTTAGCTCTGTTTTATGCTCTAGCATTATTTCTTTATATCTGAGCAGGTTACCAGCGCTTCGTGTACACGGGAAATACCGTGTGCACGGCGGGTCTGTGGACGAGCCCGGGTTCTGGTTTACACCCGGGGCGTGACAGATTATTTTGGTATCAGAGCTTAGGGATAGGTCAGTTGGGACTTAGGAAACCCTAGGCTTTTTGGCAGACCCTAGGAAGGCAGGGCGTGAGTGACGCGATATTTTGCGAAAGTCGGCAATTTGTTATTAAACTCTTCCTGTGAGTGGAGAGGGATTGGCATAGCCTATTTCTGGTGGACTGTTATGTTGGCTGCAGACAACATAAGGTTACAGGAATAGGGGGATGTCCATGACTTTCGCTGGATTGGGTCGTGTGTGGGTTGGTTCTGACCCGTGGTTTCTTGTGTGGCAGGATGCCTCCTAGGCGGCAGATCCCTACTCGGGGTACTCCTACACCCCCGGAGGAGCCGGAGCAGTCCGGGCCTTCTGAGATCAGTGAGCTGAGGGCCATGGTGGCCCAGTTGGCGGAGAGTCACCGCCGACAGGAGCAGAGATTTGAGCAGTTGCTGGCTCAGGTTGCGGCACCACCCCCTACTACTGTAGAGGCCTCTGTACCACCGGTTGTACCGCCGGCTATTCCACTTGTTCCTACGGCACCGTCGTCTAGCGGTGGGGCTCAGGGGGTGATCAGGCCATTGACCCCAGCGGAGGAGCAGGAGTTTGCTGACAAACTCGCACAGTTCTGTAAGCGAGGACCACCTAGGTTCTCGGGGCGGAGTACTCATCCAGCAGAGATAGGATCGTGGTTGGCATCAATGGAGAAGTTGTTCAGAGATTTCTTCATTGATTCGAGATTCAGAGTACACATGGCCGTACATTGTTTGGAGGGGGATGCTGATGCTTGGTGGCATCGGGTTGAGCCCTTAGAGTTTCAGATCACCCGACAGCTACCCTGGTCGGAGTTCAGGAGGATGATCCTTGACACTTACTTCTCCACGAGCGTGAAGAAGAAGATAGAAGATGACTTGAAGAACCTGCAGCAGGGTGATCGTTCAGTATGGGATTACTTCCAGGAGTTTACGCAGTTGCTTAACTGCGTACCCTATGTTGCCAGGGACGGGCTGCACCAGGTGGAGCTGTTTGAGACAGGTTTACGCCCCGAGATCTATACCTTGGTACACGCCCAGAGGCTTCAGACTTTATCAGAGGCAGTGGATCATGCACAGTGGGTCGAGAGGGGAGATCATGTGGTCGCTAGGCGCGGAGGCACGGTCGCTCAGAGTTCTGAGAGGAAGCGGCCAGCGCCAGACGAGGGGGGACAGGCCAGTTCATGGAGGCCGCCCCGACCGCCACCCGCCACAGTCTACGGGCCGTGGGCGTTCGGATCGGCGAGGGCCTGGGGGATCCCAGAGGCCCCCACAGCAGCAGCCCCAGCGACAGCAGCAGCACTCGCAGCAGCAGAGGTCGCAGTCGCGACAGCAGGGGTCACAGCGGCAAGGGCAGCAGCAGCAGCAGTCGAGGCAGCCCCAGTCTGCGGTCAGGTGCGTCTTTTGTAGGGGACAGCACGCGGCGGATACTTGTGACCAGAGGTATGGCCGCTGTTATCGGTGTGGACAGTCCGGCCATATTCGAGCTACTTGCCCTCTCTCTACACCGCAGGCTCCTTCCTCAGCATCAGCTCCTTCGGTGCCCCAGCAGCGGCCTTATGCTCCAGCGAGCAAGGCCCCCTCCTCCCACCCTACAGACTACCGACCACCAGCTCAGAGAGGGCGAGTCTACGCCGCCCAGGTAGGGGACTCTGCGGCGGCCGACCTCGTGGTGGCAGGTATCATTTTACTTTTCGGCATTAGAGCTCGCACTTTATTTGATACCGGTGCATCACATTCTTTTATTAGTAGAGCATTTGCATCATCGCATGGATTAGAGTTACGTCGGTTACCGCATGCATTAGAGGTACGGATTCCCGATCATATTTTGATTGTAGAGGAGTGTTGTTGGTCTTGCCCGGTACAGCTTGAGTCTTGGATTTTGCCAGCGGACCTGATGGTCCTTAGTCAACTGCGAGATTATGACATTGTGCTGGGGATGGATTGGCTAGCTCGCTATTTCGCGACGATTGATTGCGCTGCGAGGACTGTTACTTTTAGCGAGCCAGGCCAGGAGGTGTTTGTTTACAGGGGGTGCCAGAGTGCTTTCTTTGCCTCTGTGGTTTCGACTTCTCGGGCGAGGCAGATGATGCGCAGTGGATGCGTGGCCTTTTTGGCGTCGGTGGTTAAGGAGCCTGTGGCGGCACCGGGACTCCCGGATATCCCTATTGTCCACGAGTTCCCGGATGTGTTTCCTCCAGATCTGATTCATATGCCGCCGGATAGGGAGGTTGAGTTTTTGATTGACGTAGTTCCAGGAACTGCGCCAATCTCTAAGGCTCCTTACCGAATGGCACCGGCTGAGCTGCGAGAGCTAAAGGCGCAACTCCAGGATTTAATGGACAAAGGTTTTGTCAGACCAAGCGTATCGCCTTGGGGAGCGCCGGTGCTATTTGTGAAGAAGAAGGATGGATCACTTCGACTATGTGTTGATTATCGGGAGTTGAATAAAGTGACCATCAAGAACAAGTACCCTTTGCCGCGCATTGATGATTTATTTGACCAGCTGCAAGGGTCTTGTGTCTTTTCTAAGATTGATTTACAGTCTGGTTACCACCAATTGAAGGTGAAGGCCGAGGATATCCCAAAGACGGCATTCAGGTCGCGGTACGGGCATTATGAGTTCACCGTCATGCCTTTTGGATTGACAAATGCCCTTGCTGCTTTTATGGATTTAATGAACAGGATTTTTCGACCATACCTAGATCGGTTCGTCGTTGTTTTTATTGATGACATCCTAGTTTATTCCCGAAGCGATTTGGAGCACGAGGAGCACCTGAGGATTGTGCTACAACTTCTGAGAGAGAGAAAGTTGTACGCCAAGTTATCTAAGTGTGATTTCTGGCTTCGGGAGGTTGCCTTTTTGGGCCATGTGATTTCAGCCACCGGAGTGGCAGTAGACCCGGCGAAGATCGAGGCAGTCCGGGATTGGCCCCGACCGACGACGATATCTGAGGTCCGCAGTTTCATGGGCTTAGCAGGATATTACCGTCGGTTTGTGGAAGGTTTTGCGAAACTTTCCACACCCCTCACTCGTTTGACGCGAAAAGGGATTAAGTTTATCTGGAGTGAGGACTGCCAGAGGAGCTTCGAGGAATTAAAGATCAGATTGATGTCGGCTCCTATCCTTTCCCTACCTGTTATGGGGAAGGGATATGTGATTTACAGTGATGCATCGCACAGTGGGCTTGGTTGCGTGCTGATGCAGGAGGGAAAGGTAATTGCTTATGCCTCTCGGCAACTGAAGGATTATGAAAAGAATTACCCTACCCATGATTTGGAGCTAGCTGCAGTGATTTTTGCACTAAAGTTGTGGCGCCACTACCTGTATGGGGAGCACTGCGAGATTTACACCGACCACAAGAGCTTGAAATACCTGTTCACACAGAAGGAGCTCAACTTGAGGCAGCGCAGATGGTTGGAATTGTTGAAAGACTATGATGTAGACATATTATACCATCCTGGCAAGGCCAACGTGGTTGCTGATGCCCTGAGCAGGGGAGCAGTGCAGAGTCTATCTTCGTTGATCACCGATCAGGCGCCATTACTGGAGCAGATGAGGCGGTTAGAGCTCGAGGTGGTGTCCCCTGGGGTCTCTGCTAGACTTATGTCTCTAGTCGTGCAGCCCACTCTGTTGGACAGGATTCGGGAGAGACAGAGTGAGGACCCCCACCTGATGAGGATTCGAGAGCAGATGCAGACTGGTTTGGCAGGGGACTTTTCGGTTGATGCTTCGGGAGTACTGCGGTACAGGGACCGAGCCTGTGTGCCTTTGGATGCGGAGATCCGAGAGCAGATCTTGAGGGAGGCCCACTATACACCTTATACCATCCATCCTGGTGGGACTAAGATGTATAGGGACCTTAAGGCACAGTTTTGGTGGAACGGGATGAAAAGAGACATTGGGAGATTTGTAGCGCACTGTCTAACTTGTCAGCAAGTAAAGGCTGAACATCGTGTACCTGCTGGCAAGTTGCAGAGTCTCCCAATCCCTGAATGGAAATGGGAGCATGTTACCATGGATTTTGTCACTGGTTTGCCGAGAGCACAGACGGGAGCGGATGCTATCTGGGTAGTCGTGGATAGACTCACCAAATCCGCACACTTTTTACCGGTGCAAGTGACTTGGTCCCTCGATCGGCTGGCACAGCTGTACTTAGACGAGGTAGTGAGGCTGCATGGGGTGCCCGTCTCCATTGTATCTGACCGAGATCCGAGGTTTGTTTCGCGCTTCTGGAGGAGCCTACAGGCCACTTTGGGGACACAGCTCAGTTTCAGCACAGCATTTCACCCGCAGACAGACGGACAGTCAGAGCGTACTATACAGATTCTTGAGGACATGCTCCGGGCTTGCACGCTGGACTTTGGAGGGGGTTGGGTACGACACTTATCATTGGCAGAGTTTGCGTACAACAATAGCTTTCAAGCGAGCATCCGAATGGCTCCGTTTGAAGCATTGTATGGACGCAAGTGTCGTTCCCCTCTTTATTGGAGCGATGTGGGTGAGAGGCGGACCTTGGGGCCAGAGTTGCTTAGAGAAGCGGAGGCTAAGGTCAAGGTAGTCAGGCAGCACCTTCAGACAGCACAGAGCAGACAGAGGAGCTATGCAGATGTGCGGAGGCGAGACCTGGAGTTCGCGGTTGGGGATCATGTCTTTCTGAAGGTCTCGCCTTCAAAGGGGATCCGAAGGTTTGGGATTCGGGGGAAACTGAGCCCTCGCTACATTGGACCTTTCGAGGTATTAGAGCGCATAGGGCCAGTTGCCTACAGGCTTGCACTTCCTCCCAGGCTTTCAGGTGTTCACGACGTTTTTCATGTATCGACTTTGAGGAAGTATGTTCATGACCCGTCTCATATCATCGATTTCACCCCACTGGAGGTCACCGAGGATCTGAGCTATGTTGAGCGGCCGTTGAGGATCTTGGACCGGGAGGTTAGGGAGTTGCGCAGTCGGGCCATCCCTTATGTGAAGATCCTCTGGAGCAGTCATGAGGAGCGCGAGGCTACCTGGGAGTTGGAGTCAGCGATGATGGCTGCTTACCCCCACCTGTTCGAGGCACCTGCTTGAGGTATGACTTTTGTTTCGAGGACGAAACTTTTTCTTGTGGGGGAGGATGTAGTGTTCTGGTTTTTCCCATGCAACTTTCTGATGAATCCATTGTGTAGAACACCTAGTATTGGGGTGTCTGGCCCATGGTGCATCAAAGGGGTGCCACAGATGGACTTTGTGAGACTTGGATAGCTGATTTGGCCTTCGGCTGCATTTGCCGAATTTTAGAAAAGGTTTTGGGCCAATCTGAGGTTGGATTTGGATTCAGCGCGGAAAAAACGCTTGAAAACGGCTATTTGCTTGTTAAATTTGGAGTCCGGATGACCAAAAGCGGGCTTCCGGAAGTTTTCGGGGTTTTTCGGTGCATGGGGGAGCCTCGTGGACCGGCCTGAGCCACGTGGCGGCCTATTATTGGCCGGCTCACGCAGCTCGGTCCACGGGGTAGCGCGGCGGTGCATGGGCCGCGGGCGGATGACACGTGGCGTGCCCTGATAGGCCGGCGCACGCGGCATGGCTCACCGGGTTTGCGGGGTTGCGGTGGACCGGGCGCAGGACACGTGGCGGCTTCGGATTCGTTGGCCCACGTGGGCGCGGTCCACGGTGCGCGGGGGGGGGCGCCTCGGTACTGTGCGTGCACAGTGGCGCCAGGCGGGGCGGTCGGCCGCACTCGAGTGCGACACGTGTCGCCTCGCGGTTGGGCGGCCGTACCTACCCCCGCTGACCGCGAGGGGACACGCGGCACTCGGCGACCGCGGGGATTTGCTGTCCCCTGTTTGGGGGTGACGTGGCCGCTCCTGGGAGTTTCGGGCGCGTCGGACAGGGAGCGTGCGATCGGGTTTCCGGGCGCAGTGCGCCCGAAAGTTGCGCCCGAAAACCCGGCCCGACAGCATAGTGGGCTGGGCCTATAAATAGCTCCCCCCATTCGTCCTGTAGGCTTTTTGGACCCCATTTTCGCTGAGCTTTCTTCAGAGAAGTTTCTCCTCCCTCAGTGCACTACCCTTTGGAGAACTTTGAGGATTTTTGGAGGCACTCTTCCCGAGGTTCACCATTTTACGGCACGGCGCGACGCTTGTTTCCCGGCGATCTTCTTCGCCCCTTCTCAGTGTTTGGACTCCTCCGACTCACCCCGACATCGGATTTCGCCGATTCTTGCGCCGTTGGACTCACGACAGGTAGGACTTCAACTCCTGTGTTTTGAGGTTCCTCGATTTCCGTGCTGATCTTGGAGTTTTCTGAGCACCCATTTGACCCATTTTTCGTCGCGGATTTTTGGACAGCACCGCAGTGTTCTTGCCGTATCTTTTCGCTCGGACGTAGGATCAAGGCGATTCAAGAGGTAATTTTCATCTACACTTCGCAAGGAGTCTCCTGGATTTTTCTCAGATTTTTCTGGTTTTTGGCCGAGGGTGAGAATCTCCTTTTTCTGTGGTTCTTTGTTACAGAAATTTGGTACAGTTTGGATTGGGATGTTTCCCTTGTCGGATTTTTATCTCAGTGTAGGAAACTCCGATTTGGGCGTGCAGGTACTCGTTTCGACGGGCTCGTCGCGAGGATCGCGACAGTATTTTCCTTGGATTTTTCTGGGCATTTTTCGCAGGTAAAAATTGGTGAATTCTGGACTGTGGTATTAAGGGACAGATTCTGGGAATTGTGAATGTACAGCTTATGTGTTTTCCTTTGGGGTATTTTGTACAGATTGGTGGGGAGTTTTGGACTGAGCTTGGGTTCCGCTTTTGGGAATTAGGATTAGCGCTCGAGGTGGGTGATGTTGTAAACCTCTTATTTGGGATTTATCACTAGGCCTATTAGAATGCTCTTGATTATGCTGTTAGTAAATCTGTGAGATGGACCTAGCATGCTTGTATGAAATCCTGATTTCTTCATTGATAATCGCATTGTTAGAAAACTACAAGTTAATTAATGGTGAGTCCATGCTTTAAACATGTAGTAGAATTACTTGGAATTTATGCTAAATCCCTATCTTGTTGATTGGTTAAATGAAAGGCTGAGGTATGGGGTTAGAATACTTAAAATGGTTCATCAAGGTAATGACTTTTGCATGCTTGAATGGTCACCTAGATAGGCCACCTTTTTCTGCTACACTATCATGCTGGAATTGACTTAGGAGAAACCATGTTGCATTCTTTCTTCAGTCACTTAGACATAGGGGATATTATGCTCGGGTTAGAGCAGGGGCTGGGTTAGTGTAGTCAGATACTTGGGTTTCGGGGAGAGGGTTTTGGGCTTCCTTTGGGAGACGGTACTTTTCCTTATAGAGCGGAGTGCGCGATTTGCCGACTTGAGACCCTGGGACTCCTGTCCTATATCGGTGCTATGCGTAGGCTGGCATACCCGATTTAGCAGACCTTGAGACTCCTGTCCCATATCGGTGTTATGCGTAGGCTGGCATACCCGATTTGGCAGACATTGAGACTCCTATCCCACACCGGTGTTATGCGTAGGCTGGCATACCCGATGTGGCAGGCTTCGATATTCTGATGCATACATTTAGCTATCTTTAGCTGAGCAGGTAGAGGCATATTAGTGGTAGCTTTTATCAGGAGTCATACTCATAGTTACCGCATTTATTCTTTTAGCCTCTGGTAGACCTAGTGGGCAGGTAGGAGTTTTGTGTTGAGGTTTACCCACTAGGGGAGGCTACTGTCTTTATAGTAGTACTGACCCCCACTGTTTTTTCCTTTTCTTGTCCCCTTTGTTTTGCAGAGTCATCTGCCGGAGTTGCGGGGCCTTCCTCCCAGGATCGAGGTAAGAGGATCGCCGACTAGATAGCTGCTACCCCGAGCTCGAGTTTTGTAGTTTTGTTGTATCCCCTGTACACTCAGACGGTTGTATTTTCTTTTATTTTGGGTCTGGCTGCGGCCAGCTGGTTGTATTCACTTCGTGAGCTGGGAGAGACATATGTATATTCTTGAGAGTTTATTGTACTTTTATTTCCAGCATTTGTCTGAGATGTACTAGTTTTAGTTTAGCTCTGTTTTATGCTCTAGCATTATTTCTTTATATCTGAGCAGGTTACCAGCGCTTCGTGTACACGGGAAATACCGTGTGCACGGCGGGTCTGTGGACGAGCCCGGGTTCTGGTTTACACCCGGGGCGTGACAAAACAATACTTGTGCTCCATGAGCACCCAAACAATTGGGCGTCCTACGCCCCCATGCTAACTCGCAGAAAATCTATCGTTAAGCGATTCGCTTACGTACCCCTACGGCTCTTGTGCACTCTCCCAACTGGGTCGAGGCATCACAATAACAGTTCACCATCCTGGTGATTAACACTCAAATCCTGCGGTGGCAATCCTTGCCATTACACCCGTTCATCAGAATGACGCCAGTAAACTCTCGCTCTATCGGGGGATCCACGCATCTTGAAGCCTACTCTAGGCTCGTAAATCCTTCTTGCCCTAACCTTTAGGACATATTTATTTGGTTCTCGCAACATAGCGATCACCAGCGTTCTATAAATCGGTCTCTCACTAGACCTTTCCAACCATACTTTGCCAGCAAATTAGCTGACACAAGCTTATAACACTCTTTGCTGAAGGTGCGGGGTGCGCCGACAAAAGCTCGGCGGCCACTGCCACCCGCTCCACTGTTGCCCCATCATGCGGCGACGCCGTTTGCCCATGCGTCATTTATGCAGCCTCATCTTGCTACGTTATCAGCCACCGGAGCCTATCGATCTGCTCCGACTGTCACATTGACGCCACCCATAGGCGTCAGAGTCTGCCTCCCTGCCGGCGGAAAGTTTCCGCCTATCGGCAAGAAGATTCCTTATGTTACTGGACCACACCAATAAGTGCGGTCACCAGCTATCGCAGCTCCTGTACCTTGTTTGACCCCGAGCCCTCTCGTGACTCGAGTCGAAACAGGTGTGTTTCCCTATGTGGTGTCATCGCCAATATGCACACCACAACGAAACAACTAGCCCAAATTTAGCTATTTGAGCAACGCGCAGTCTATATACCGACAAAAAGGCTCGTCGACTCAATCATGCGAAAGTATAGGAGGGTATTTCTTTTCATCTCCAACATTACGTTGTCGGCCGCCAACGTAATATCCGAAGAATGAAAGCTCGTTGCCCTCGATCAGTCCCAACATCCTTTTTGGGAATAACAAAACCCAATCAAGTACTTTCGCCACCGCCCACGCACTCTCTCGTGCTAATCCCTAGGGTCTCCCTAAGGTTGCTAACCACCTAGGACTATTCCTAGGCTCTGATACAACTCTAATCTGTCACGCCCCGAGTCCGCCAATTTGTACGGTCCGGCACGCCAACAGACCCGCCAATCGGGTAAGACCTTTTCCTACCCGAAAGGAATGGTAACATTCATAATAACACAACAAGTGTATGCGGAAGCTCAATATCAGAGTACTAAAAATCACTATAAATTTGAAGCTTTCATTTTATAAACAACAGTTTAAGCGATAATGAAAGCATACCAGAGTAAACCATAACTTAAATTTATTACACTTTACATTCCTGAACTTGCAAATAAATTTATTACAATTCCTTTACATAAATTCCTCACCATACAAAGTTCACTCAAGAAATATATAAAAGGGATACCTCTGCTAGACCCTCTAGGTCTCTATGCTGCTGGGCCCTTGCCCCTGTCGTATGCCTCGTCGTCTGCATCTGAACCGTCTCGTCCGCTGTATCCATACCCGAACCTGTGGGGGGGGGGGTCACCCAAGGGGTGTGAGAACTCCGACAGAGTTCCCAGTGGGTTCAACCACCGAGAAAAAGTGTCCTACACCACTTGGTCCAATGGAAGCAATAATAATAGTGCTAGGAAACTAAATTCCTCAATATCAAAATGCGGCTATGCAATATAATATATCACTACGCTATCTGTGTATACTCATCGTCCCAGCACTACTCTGTCTAACCACACTAGGCTGCTAAGCACCAACTCGGCCACTATGCCGCCGTAAACAGGGTCAAACTAACCCGGCCACCTCGGCCACTCTACTTTTCTCTTTATTCTTTAAATTCTGGTGCTTTAGTTCAAGTTAACCCTCAGAAATTCTTATCCAACGGGCCCCAGCCCGGTAGTCCTGCTACCATAAGATAAGATTTCTAAGGTTGCCGATAACACTCGCAAGTGTTACCCCGTCCTACGGGAGAAATGTGCCAGATGGGTCACTGCCCTGGAGCGGGATACACCTGCGCCTCCAGTAGTCACTGCCCTGGAGCGGGATACACCTGCGCCTCCAGTAACGGTCACGTTTCCTCCCCGAAGGTACGCCCATTTTATCTTTATATTTTCTTTTCTTTTTCTTTCTCTTTTACTTTAGTTCTTAGCCTCTTTGCCTTTGAACACTTGCTTTTCTTTCTTATTCGAGCTTATAGCTCCCAATTTTGCCACTGGCAAATCTCTTTCTCTTTCCTTTGAGCATTTAGCTCTTTACTTTCACTTTAAGCCTTTCGAAAGTACCTCGTCCGACGGGTCACTGCCCAGGGAGTCCTGCTCCTCTTAACGAGTCTCAAATTCGAAGGCACCATGTACATTTTCTTTATGCTTTTAGCCACTTTTAGCTTGCTTTTAACTTTGCCTTTTACAACAATTTATCTCTTATCCTAGGTCTCGCCATAAGGATGACTAGGAGTCACTTAGACTCATACCATTTCTCTCTTTGTTCTCTTTGTCTTAAGCAGTTTGCTTGTCTTACTTATTAACCACTTCTGCTCTATCACGAGCAATTTGCTTGTGTTGGTCATTAATCACTTTTTCATCCTTTACCCTAGGTCTTGCCACACGGGTAACTAGAGAGTCTCCTGGACTCATACACATTTCACTTCCCTTTATTTAACTCAAATTGAAGTTAAAGTTGTTGTCCATTTGCCCAGACACCCTATGACTCTCTAGGGTTATATTTGTTTAATTTTTTTAACCTTGGGATCTTATCCCACTTTCCTGATTCCTCACTGAATCCTAGAGTTAACTTAACTCTATTTTCCTGTTCTACTATTAACTTAGAGTTACATCGACTCTAATTTCCTGTTTTCCCTTTCATGTCTCCACACTTGATCCACTTTTATCTTAGAGTTACACTGACTCTAATTTTCTGTCCGTGAGTTTAAACTCCTCTAGATCACCTTAGGTTTTATTTACCTAAGTTTAATGTCATACTCATCCAAGAGTTCCTTAACTCTATATTGATCACTGGTTCACCTTAGGTCCCTTTTACCTAAGTTCCATGTCATACTCGTTCTAGAGTCCTTGACTCTATGTTGATCACTAGTTTACCTTAGGTTCCTTTTACCTAAGTTCTATGTCATACTCATTCTAGAGTCCTTGACTCTATGTTGATCACTCGTTTACCTTAGGTTCTCTTTACCTAAGTTCCATGTCATACTTGTCCTAGAGTTCCTTCACTCTATGCTGACCACTAGTTCACCTTAGGTTCTCTTTACCTAAGTTCCATGTCATATACATCCTGGAGTTCCTTGACTCTACGTTGATCACTCTATCCAGTGTCCTTAGGTTATCACCTAAGACCATGCCACTCGTCCTCCCTAGGATAACTCCTAAGTTGATGTCACTCGTCAAACCCCTATACTAGGTTTTCTCCTAGTCTTACTATCAACAACTGTTGTTCCCTTATGTCACGCGATTCCTAGGGTTGTACCCTAACATGCTCACAATCATGAATAGCTAATCATTTTCATGCATGCAATTATTTTCATCTCATTCATAAAATAACAATTATCTCTACGCATGCATATTCATCATATATCTTTGGCAACCAACAGTTGCACTTTTCCTCTGTGTCTCTTTGCACATGCACAACTATTCCCCTATCTCTGGCAACCAACAGTTGCTCTTTTTCATCTGAATCCATCTATACAGGCAATCAATATCATAATTACCTAACGCCTCTAACAGGCTACTATCATGCTTCAAATCGAAAAGCAAGGGAGCAAGGGGAGAGGTCACCCAATTTCGGCAGAATTCCCCACCTTGTAATGTCCCCAATTGCTCGTAACACTTGCAATTGGTCTCCGCGCGATTCTATTTATCTTCTCGAGCTTACACGCAAAACGGTGCACATCCCTCGAGTCCGCACGCAAAATGGTGCACGTCCTACAATCCTGCACGCAAAACGATGCATGTCATTAAAATCCATACGTAAAATGGTGCGCGCCACTTCAGCCGGCACGCAAAACGATTCGCGGCAACACGATCTGCACGCGAAACGGTGCACGTACCTCAAAACTGCACGCAAAATGGTGCACATCTGACTATAGGGTTGCACGCAAAACAGTGCACATTTTTCTAGCCCTGCACGAAAAATGATGTGTAATATTAGAGACTGCACGCAAAACGGTGCGCGACAAAACGATCTGCACGCAAAATGGTGCACGTTTAACTGTAAGATTGCACGCAAAACGGTACACATTTTTCTAGCCCTGCACGAAAAATGATGTGTAATATTAGAGACTGCACGCAAAATGGTGCGCGACAAAACGATCTGTACGCAAAACGGTGCACGTTTAACTGAAAGATTGCACGCAAAACGGTGCACATTTTTATAGCCCTGCACGAAAAATGATGTGTAATATTAGAGACTGCACGCAAAACGGTGCGCGACAAAACGATCTGCACGCAAAACGGTGCACGTTTAACTGTATGATTGCACGCAAAACGGTGAACATTTTTCTATCCCTCGGGTTGGCACGTAAAATGGTGTATTTTTTTTGACAAGTTGCACGTAAAACGAGGCGCACCAAAAATGCCCGTGACAGTTCGGGCAGCAAAACGGCACAGTAAAACTCGATCCCTAACATGCATAACGGCATAGGGTCAAATACAATATCCAAAAGGAAACTTCAAAACTGCGCCAAAAATACCATAAAAATAATATACGGGACTTACCTCGTACAGTATCGCGTCGCCCATCTAATTTTTAAAACACTTTGTGCGCTTTACGAGGTCGCCGCTGCGACACTCTGTTGGAGAAGAAGAATAAGAGAAGGGAGGAGGAATGCTGTGCGGGCGGAGAAGGAAGAAGAAGAAGAAAAAGAGAAGAAAAAGAAAAAGGAGGTGAAAAGGGTGGTCCATGGACCGGGCTCACGGGGGCACCCAATGGGAAATTGCCGGGTGGCGGTCCACCACAAAAGGGTGCGCGCACCCGGTCCACGCGCGCTACACTGTGCGCGCCACACAGGCGCGCACCCCCGCGCGCCCCTGCAGGCGCGCGTGCCCGCGCCGTACGGGCCCAATGGGGGCCCGCCATGTGGCGGCCCCCCTTTGACCCGCGCCCCTCCAAGCGCCAGCTGTGCCCCCTCGATCCACGCGCCGTCGCCTCGGAAATCCGTTTTTGCTCCGTTTTTGTCTCTTTTTTCGTCCGTTTCCGTCCAAATTTAACAGGCGGCTTTGTTTCAGTTTAATTTACCATAGAAAATTTTAAATTTTCAATTTGGGACATTTCTGGGCCACGAAAAGCCTCCCTATATCCAAAATCGCTGGCGGACCCCGTTCTCAAAATCCGGGTATCCGATCAACACGAAATTTTTACTGTAACCTTAAAACATAATTACGAAGCTCCCGTAATTTTTTTAGAATTTTTCGATACTGTTGGCGGAGCCCGTTCTCACTATCCGGCCTCCGATCAACGCGAAACTTTTTCTGTGAGTTTAAAACATATTTACGGGGCTCCCGTAATTTTCTCAGAATTTTCCGACGCTGTGAATTTTCCACTAAAAATCTGGGCCCCCTTTCTCGAATAAAATTCCAGAACTCTCATTTTAATCCCGATTTGGACCCAACTCGCTTCCAAATATTCTTTACTTCCCCAATTTTCATAACAATAGGATTTCATCCCACATTTATTTACATTTATTTATGTGCCGAAAATCCGGTACTTTACATTCTACCCCCCTTAAAATAAGTTTCGTCCTCGAAACTTGAATCACAACTCGACTTCTAGTTAATCGAGAGGGAGGAATCTTGTCCCACTACTGGGCTCACTGTATATCGTTACTGGGCCTCAAATTGCCCGTTCGCCGAACCATACGAGCAACTCATCCATGAATCCCTATCTCAACCCAGGGACAAACTCAGACCCGTTGTCTGACCACTTTCACTAAGTAGGTGAAAGACACAGTTGAGCACTTGCTCTTTCAATTGCCACGAATGACCCAGTTTTTACTTGCGAAATTTTTACTTTAATTCCGCCATCATTCTTTTCACAACGAGGTTGCATCTGCAGCTAATTTCATTTACCGCATTTTCTTTCCGATCGCTCAGCTGCCTAATGTGGCGAGCAAAGGCCAATCCACGAGTTCTCTACTATCTCACACGCTACTAGAGCTCGGAGTCCACGAATTACTAGCTAACCTGTCTATTTTGGACTACTAATAAGTCCACAGACCACGGTCCAATAGGGGCCTATAGCCCAAATACTAGCCTAACACTGTGCAACGGCTCTCTCTCTAGCCCACAGATCCATACGTCATACGGTCACTTAGGATTACTACACCCACACTCCCACTAGGAGCTACAGTACCTCAATCACCACTAGCTCTACGGCCTGGTCATATCACACTCTCAGTGTACTAATCTCAGTGTACTAATAGCCTTAATGCTCACACGTGGCATTCCACGTCTTCGGGTCATCGCTCGGACTACCGTCCCGACCAAATCTCTATCATGCCCCGCCATCAAGTCTCGGGCCGCTGTCTCTCACAGCTGACTGCGCCTGCCCACTGGGCTACAGGCCCACAGTCCACAAACATGGTCCAGGCACGGATCGTCCCCAAGCGAATCCGCTAATCGTCGCCACGCGACCACTATGCTCACTGAGCAAAACCAACTAACCAGTTGTCAATCCACGACCCAAAACTCTCTATCAACTCTGGCCACACTGGGCAAAGGCTACTATGCCACCTAATCAGCTCTCTCTGGCTAAACAATACTTGTGCTCCATGAGCACCCAAACAATTGGGCGTCCTACGCCCCCATGCTAACTCGCAGAAAATCTATCGTTAAGCGATTCGCTTACGTACCCCTACGGCTCTTGTGCACTCTCCCAACTGGGTCGAGGCATCGCAATAACAGTTCACCATCCTGGTGATTAACACTCAAATCCTGCGGTGGCAATCCTTGCCATTACAACCCGTTCATCAGAATGACGCCAGTAAACTCTCGCTCTATCGGGGGATCCACGCATCTTGAAGCCGACTCTAGCTCGTAAATCCTTCTTGCCCTAACCTTTAGGACATATTTATTGGTTCTCGCACATAGCGATCACCAGCGTTCTATAAATCGTCTCTCACTAGACCTTTCCAACCATACTTTGCCAGCAAATTAGCTGACACAAGCTTATAACACTCTTTGCTGAAGGTGCGGGGTGCGCCGACAAAAGCTCGGCGGCCACTGCCACCCGCTCCACTGTCGCCCCATCATGCGGCGACGCCGTTTTGCCCATGCGTCATTTATGCAGCCTCAGCTGCTGCGTTATCAGCCACCGGAGCCTATCGATCTGCTCCGACTGTCACATTGACGCCACCCATAGGCGTCGAGTCTGCCTCCCTGCCGGCGGAAGTTTCCGCCTATCGGCAAGAAGATTCCTTATGTTACTGGACCACACCAATAAGTGCGGTCACTAGCTATCGCAGCTCCTGTACCTTGTTTGACCCCGAGCCCTCTCGTGACTCGAGTCGAAACATGGTTGTTTCCCTATGTGGTGTCATCGCCAATATGCACACCACAACGAAACAACTAGCCCAAATTTAGCCATTTGAGCAACGCGCAGTCTATATACCGACAAAAAGGCTCGTCGACTCAATCATGCGAAAGTATAGGAGGGTACTTCTTTTCATCTCCAACATTACATGTCGGCCGCCAACGTAATATCCGAAGAATGAAAGCTCGTTGCCCTCGATCAGTCCCAACATCCTTTTTGGGAACAACAAAACCCAATCAAGTACTTTCGCCACCGCCCACGCACTCTCTCGTGCTAATCCCCTAGGGTCCTCCCTAAGGTTGCTAACCACCTAGGACTATTCCTAGGCTCTGATACCAACTCTAATCTGTCACGCCCTGAGTCCGCCAATTTGTACGGTCCGGCACGCCAACAGACCCGCCAATCGGGTAAGACCTTTCCTACCCGAAAGGAACGGTAACATTCATAATAAACACAACAAGTGTATGCGGAAGCTCAATATCAGAGTACTAAAAATCACTATAAATTTGAAGCTTTCATTTTATAAACAACAGTTTAAGCGATAATGAAAGCATACCAGAGTGAACCATAACTTAAATTTATTACACTTTACATTCCTGAACTTGCAAATAAATTATTACAATTCCTTACATAAATTCCTCACCATACAAAGTTCACTCAAGAAATATATAAAAGGGATACCTTGCTAGACCCTCTAGGTCTCTATGCTGCTGGGCCCTTGCCCCTGTCGTATGCCTCGTCGTCTGCATCTGAACCGTCTCGTCCGCTGTATCCATACCCGAACCTGTGGGGGGGGGGGGTCACCAAGGGGTTGTGAGAACTCCGACAGAGTTCCCAGTGGGTTCAACCACCGAGAAAAAGTGTCCTACACCACTTGGTCCAATGTAAGCAATAATAATAGTGCTAAGGAAACTAAATTCCTCAATATCAAAATGCGGCTATGCAATATAATATATCACTACGCTATCTGTGTATATCATCGTCCCAGCACTACTCTGTCTAACCACACTAGGCTGCTAAGCACCAACTCGGCCACTATGCCGCCGTAAACAGGGTCAAACTAACCCGGCCACCTCGGCCTCTACTTTTCTCTTTATTCTTTAATTCTGGTGCTTTAGTTCAAGTTAACCCTCAGAAATTCTTATCCAACGGGCCCCAGCCCGGTAGTCTGCTACCATAAGATAAGATTTCTAAGGTTGCCGATAACACTCGCAAGTGTTACCCCGTCCTACGGGAGAAATGTGCCAGATGGGTCACTGCCCTGGAGCGGGATACACCTGCGCCTCCAGTAGTCACTGCCCTGGAGCGGGATACACTGCGCCTCCAGTAACGGTCACGTTTCCTCCCGAAGGTACGCCCATTTTATCTTTATATTTTCTTTCTTTTCTTTCTCTTTTTACTTTAGTTCTTAGCTCTTTGCCTTTGAACACTTGCTTTTCTTTCTTATTCAAGCTTATAGCTCCCAATTTTGCCACTGGCAAATCTCTTTCTCTTCCTTTGAGCATTTAGCTCTTTACTTTCACTTTAAGCCTTTCGAAAGTACCTCGTCGACGGGTCACTGCCCAGGGAGTCCTGCTCCTCTTAACGAGTCTCAAATTCGAAGGCGCCATGTACATTTTCTTTATGCTTTTAGCCACTTTTAGCTTGCTTTTAACTTTGCCTTTTTACAACAATTTATTCTTATCCTAGGTCTCGCCATAAGGATGACTAGGAGTCACTTAGACTCATACCATTTCTCTCTTTGTTCTCTTTGTCTTAAGAGTTGCTTGTCTTACTTATTAACCACTTATGCTCTATCACGAGCAATTTGCTTGTGTGGTCATAATCACTTTTTCATCCTTTACCTAGGTCTTGCCACACGGGTAACTAGAGAGTCTCCTGGACTCATACACATTTCACTTCCCTTATTTAACTCAAATTGAAGTTAAAGTTGTTGTCCATTTGCCCAGACACCCTATGACTCTCTAGGGTATATTTGTTTAATTTTTTTAACCTTGGGATCTTATCCCACTTTCCTGATTCCTCACTGAATCCTAGAGTTAACTTAACTCTATTTTCCTGTTCTACTATTAACTTAGAGTACATCGACTCTAATTTCTGTTTTCCCTTTCATGTCTCCACACTTGATCCACTTTTATCTTAGAGTTACACTGACTCTAATTTTCTGTCCGTGAGTTTAAACTCCTCTAGATCACCTTAGGTTTCTTTACCTAAGTTTAATGTCATACTCATCCAAGAGTTCCTTAACTCTATATTGATCACTGGTTCACCTTAGGTCCCTTTTACCTAAGTTCCATGTCATACTCGTTCTAGAGTCCTTGACTCTATGTTGATCACTAGATAACTTAGGTTCTTTTTACCTAAGTTCTATGTCATACTCATTCTAGAGTCCTTGACTATGTTGATCTCTCGTTTACCTTAGATTCTCTTCACCTAAGTTCATGTCATACTTGTTCTAGAGTTCCTTGACTCTATGCTGACCATAGTTCACCTTAGGTTCTCTTTACCTAAGTTCCATGTCATATACATCCATTGGAGTCCTTGACTCTACGTTGATCACTCTATCCAGTGTCCTTAGGTTATCACCTAAGACCATGCCACTCGTCCTCCCTAGGATAACTCCTAAGTTGATGTCCACTCGTCAAACCCCTTACTAGGTTTCTCCTAGTCTTACTACAACAACTGTTGTGCCCTTATGTCACGCGATTCCTAGGGTTGTACCTAACATGCTCACAATCATGAATAGCGAATCATTTTCATGCATGTAATTATTTTCATCTCATTCATAAAATAAACACTTATCTCTACGCATGCATATTCATCATATATCTTTGGCAACCAACAGTTGCACTTTTCCTCTGTGTCTCTTTGCACATGCACAACTATTCCTATTCTCTGGCAACCAACAGTTGCTCTTTTCATCTGAATCCATCTATACAGGCAATCAATATCATAATTACCTAACGCCTCTAAAGGCTACTATCATGCTTCAAATCGAAAAGCAAGGGAGCAAAGGGAGAGGTCACCAATTTCGGTAGAATTTCCCACCTTGTAATGTCCCCAATTGCTCGTAGACAATTGCAATTGGTCTCCGCGCGATTCCACTTATCTTCTCGAGCTTACACGCAAAAACGGTGCACATCCCTCGAGTCCGCACGCAAAACGGTGCACGTCCTACAATCTTGCACGGCAAAACGATGGCATGTCATTAAATCCATACGTAAAATGGTGCGCGCCACTTCACGCGCACGCAAAAAGATGCGCGGCAAACACGATCTGCCGCCAACGGTGCACGTACTCAAAAACTGCACGCAAAACGGTGCACATCTGACTGTAGGGTTGCACGCAAAACAGTGCACATTTTTCTGGCCTGCATGAAAAATGATGTGTAATATTAGACTGCACGCAAAAAAGGTGCGCGACAAACGATCTGCACGCAAAATGGTGCACGTTTAACTATAAGATTGCATGCAAAACGGTGCACATTTTTCTAGCCCTGCACGAAAAATGATGTGTAATATTAGAGACTGCACGCAAAACGTGTGCGAGACAAAACAATCTGCACGCAAAAACGGTGCACGTTTAACTGTAAGATTTGCACGCAATAAACGGTGCACATTTTTCTATCCCTCGGGTTGGCACGTAAAACGATGTATTTTTTTGACAACTTGCACGAAAACGAGGCGCACAAAATATGCCAGGGACAGTCGGGCAGCCAAAACGGCACAGTAAAAAACGATCCCTAAACATGCATAACGGCATAGGGTCAAATCCAATATCCAAAAGGAAACTTCAAAAACTGTGCCAAAAAATACCATAAAAATAATATACGGGGACTTAACTCGTACAGTATCGCGTCGCCCATCTAATTTTTAAAACACTTTGTGCGCTTTACGAGTCGCCGCCGCGCCGCTCCAACCCACGAAATCCCTCCATCTCTCACCTCTGACCCATGTTGGAGAAGAAGAAAGAAGAGAGGAGGAGGAATGCTATGCGGGCGGAGACGGAGAAGGAAAGGAAGAAGAAAAAGAGAGAAGAAAAAGAAAAAGGAGAGAAAAGGGTTGGTCCATGGACCCGGGCTCACGGGGGCACCCAATGGGAAGTGGCCGGGTTGCGTCCACACAAAAGGGTGCGATCGCACCCGGTCCACGCGCGCTACACTGTGCGCGCCACACAGGCGCGCACCCGCGCGAACTGCAGGCGCGCTGTGCCCGCGCCGTACGGCCCAATGGGGCCCCGCCATGTGGCGGCCCCCTTTGACCCGCGCCCTCCAAGCGCCAGCTGTGCCCCCTCGATCCACGCGCCGTCGCCTCGGAAATCCGTTTTTT
>JAQNDB010003426.1:17500-29428 GCA_029204045.2 Tillandsia leiboldiana | reverse complement strand
AATGGTTAATTCAATATTAAAAATATGAAGTTCAAAATTATTAATCTATTTTAATTGAAATTGATTATAATGACTTATAAACCTAACTTATATTATTTATTTAATTAAAAAGTTTCTATTTTGTAAATTAAATTTAAATTATAATCTTATTGAAACAACAGTAAAGTTCAAGAGTACATAATTGAATTTAAAATTTAAGTTTAGATTTATTTAAGTTATAGTTAAAAAATAATTTTATTAACTATTTAAATATAATGTTTTGATGTTTGAAAATTAACTTTAAATTACAAATTCTGAATTTAACTTTAGCTATTATTATTTCACATTATCTTTAAAATGATTTTACCTCGTTAAATAACACATCAAGTCCATTTGGCTTTTGAAATTTAATTTTAATTTTTTTAAAAAATATATAATAATATAAATAGTGACATAATTTAAACATACACCTCTCAAGTCAATTTGATTTGAAAAATTTATGTCTAAATACAAACTAATTTTGGCCATGATATATTCAATCGAAATTTTTTTGAATATTTTTCTAGCTTAACTTTCAATCAATTTGGAATTATAATATTCAAACAAAATAAGTTAGATTTGTGGCTTGGGTCAAAAAAAATAAAATATGGAGCAATTATTAAACATTATATATAGTTATAAGAGATAATTGCCTGTGTATCCCTGAAATATGAAGAAATATCTGATTTATCCCTTTTATTTTTTTCTTTCCAATATATCCTTCATACGTTCCACTGCTATTAAAAATACTCCACCGTTTCCCTTTGTTAAGTTAACTAGGGTAAATTAGAGTTAAATAATAATGGGAGTTGAAAACTATCTGATATACCTATTTTGTCCCTATCTATCAAAATATTGAAATTTTAAGGGTACATAAGAAAAAGTTGGTTATGGTAGAATGGTATATTTGAAAGTGCAAAATGGTAATTTCACACAGATAACGGCAGTTCCAAACAGTACACTAACAGAGTTTAACTTCAGGGGTATTTTAAAAGAAATTGGAACGTAAGAAGGATAGTTTTAATATTAGCCTTCTAAGAGAAGTAAATCTAAAATAGAAAAATATTTAGAGATATATAAGAAATTGCCCCAGTTATAAATGAGCTATTACTTTTAAAAATGCAACCAAAATGGAATATAAATTTGGATGATGATAAAATGTTTTATAGCTAAGGATGTATTTGGTTCCACGTAAAATTATGAAAAAAAAAAAAAAATTAGTGAAAAAAAAAATTCGGAGAAAAATAGACTTTAAGCTTTTAGTGTTTGGTTAGTAGAAAACGAAAAAGAATTTTTTATTACGGTTGTTCGGTTGAAAGAAAAAAAAATAAATTTATTATATATATTTCTCTTATACTATATATTATATATATATTGATATATAATAATAATTAGTTTATATTTATAAATAAAATATATTTAAAATATGTAATACAATAAATATGTAATATATAGCAATATGTAATAGCATTTTATTTTATTTAAAGTAAGTCAGTTAATCTATGGATAGGTACAAGATAAAATGATTTTTTTTTCTTTCTTTTGGTACTGTATTAAGAGAAAAAAAAAAAAATTAAAGAACATATATAAAAACTCGGGTTGCATTTGTGTACTTTTATATGTATTTAACCCAAAAAAAAAAAACAGTAATAAATTACCTTATAAAATTTTATTATAATTATTATTTTATTTTTATATAGTATTCTAGGAGTTGTTTGGTTCTTTGGAAAAGATATAAAATTATTGTTTTTTAAAAAAAAAACAAGTTTGTTTTAATGAAAAATATTAATTTCAATATTTTTTATTTCTAAATAAAAAATTTAAAAAATAAAAACACTATTTGTTATAAAATTTGAATATATATATATATATATATATATATATATATATATATATATATATATATATATATATATTATATATATATATATATATATATACTATTCTTTTTATTTATTTTTTAAGAAATCAAACGATAGATATTATCATTTTTAGCTAAAGGAATAATTTTAGAATATTATATCTATATTAAATTTAAATATTAATCTTATATTAATAAAATTTAAATATTTATATATGGTATTATTTTATTTTATTTTTTAAAAAAAATTTCATTTCACCGGTCACTCCCTCCTTTCTTTTCAGCTGCCGCTTCTTCGTCCTCCTCATATCGCTTGATAATGGAGATACTTTCTTCTCCTGCGCTACAAATTCCGTTGCTGAATGGATTCCACCCTCCGTAGCCATTCGCCCGTTTCTTCGTCTCCATGCCCTACGACGTCACCGACGCCGAGCTCGAAGAAGAAGGAGGAGGAGGAGCAAGCCCGCCATCGCCTCCGAGACTCGACATCATCGTCTCCTAGCGGCCGCCTCCCGACGGCTGGATCAAACTGAACACGGACGGCTCTTTCGTTCGCAGAAACTCGAGCGGAGAGGTTGGGTTCGTCGCTAGAGACTCCGAAGGTCTCTTCGTCTCCGCCGGAGCTTCGCCCTGCCCGGGCGTCAATCCTCTCTACTCGGAGCTGTGGGCCATTCGATCCGCGCTTACCGAGGCCGAGGCCGGCTTCACGCGGTCCTCCTCGAGAGCGACTCGACTTCGGCCGTCCATCTCCTCGGCGGGGCATCAAGAACGTGCCCCGAGGGACGAAACAGTTGGTGCATGAGTGCATCACCCTTCGCTGCCGCTTTCGCGAGATCATCATTCAGTTCACCTTTCGCGAGGGCAACCGGGTCGCCGACCGACTCGCCGTGCTGGGTCGCCGGTCGCGACAGATGCACTTCTTCAACAGTTTTGACGAGCTGTCGATTCTGTCACGAGAGAGCGTATTGCTTTCGACTTCTGGGGCGGCGCGTCCGTGCGGCCCAGTAAAAACATAATATATATATATATATATATTATATATTATTATATATAAGAGATATACCATAAGTAACCACACTACTATCTATATCTACTATTCCTTTGGTTATGTGTGCCTTTTTTTTCTTCCATAGAAAAATTGGACACATATATTTGTTTTAATCAGTTCCAGTTAAGTATAACGTATCGATTCTAATTCAAAGAAAATACAAGTATGAATTTTTGGGCTTTTTCTGTTTAACACATCTTTAATTAGTTGTATTTCTATGTTATTATTAATAATTCAAGCTAAATTAATTAACCGGGTTGATATAAAAAAAAAATTCGGTAACAGATTTTCAGTACTCTAATTGCCATTTATAAAAGTATATTTGAAAAAATTGTATAAAATAATCCTTTTAAAGATCGGATCTAAAAATAATCCGATCCGTTAAACTTCCTTGTAAAGTATATGTATTCGAAGATCCCAATCTCTCTATAACAGCACGAGAATTTGGAGGAGGAACCCGCCGTGTAAACAAAAGCGTAAATGGAATCCGATTAGGATGACACGTGGACCCACATGTCAGTCTCACGATCCGTGACATGTAACCGTTACACCGTGTACTTTTCTGGTTGCAATACCAAAGTATACTAACCGCTCTTCCCAAAGGTCGGAAAAAAGGGAAAAACAGAAAGAAAATAAATCGCGTCTCTCTCTCTCTCTCTCTATCTCTCTAATTCTCTAACCCTAATTTGTTCTACGCATCTTCGATTCGTGATCTCTTCGATCGCTTCGGCATCGATCGGATGATGTCGTGAGCGCGATCTCCTCGGCGAGGTAGCTTTTGCCCCGATTCTTTCCTTGTTCGATTCCCGATTTCGTGGTTTTAATTGGTTTTTTTTTCTTGGATTTTTTTTTTTGTTTGTTTGTTTAATGTAGGATGGATGGATTTGTTGGCGTTTTCGTGGTTTGATCGATTGGTTTGTGGTGTTTTCGATCATTTGGTGTGATTTGTTGGGTTTGGGATTTGGGGTTTATGAGTCGTTTGTGGAGAAAGGATGCGATTTTGGAAGCAAGGGGAAGGGGGCTTGTGATTCTGCAACTTTGCCTAAATCTGTTGATGTGAAGAAGGAGAGGAAGAGGCGATTAATACTTCAATCCAGTGATTCGGAGACGGATGATTACTTCATTAGTCCGCGGAGAAAGGCCGAGGATTGCTCTCATCAGAATGGGGATGGTCCAATTGTTACGAAACACGACGGTTTCCGAGCAGCGAAGGAGGCGGAGATCGAAGGGGATACGAAGCAGGTTATGAGGTTGGGTAATGCTCGTTTCTGGCTCTGATAAGAAGAGATTTCTTTCAGGGTCGAGGAAGAAGATGGAACAGAGAGCTGCCCGGTGATGAAAAGCTCACCAAGAAGATCAAGATGGAGTCTTTGAAAGATTCCAGTAATGGACGAGTCGAGGGGTCTTGCAAGAATAAGCTGAAATCCGATTCTGCGCAACGTGGGTATAAAGTACATGCTGATGGCAGAGAGAGGGATGGCTCAAAAGCAAAGGGAAGACTTGTTTGAATAGCGGTAGCAATTCAAGAGAAGAAAAGATCAGAAGGAAGAGACCATACAGGGAATGAGAAGCTGCGGGCATTGAAGGCTAGCAATGTCGTGGCAACTAGAGCCGAGAATGATGACATTCGACGGAAAGGTATAAGGTTGCAAGCTAAAAGTGGTGTTCTTAAGGTTTATCCTATGAAGAAGAAAGATGATGGGGTTGAAAGAGTTCAGATTTGTCAGGGAGATGAAGAGAAATCCAAGCGCTTTGAGTCTCCCAGTGTTGCCAAAAGTGCTGTCGCATTTAACCAACCTGATATTTATAGAGAAAGAAGTCTACTGAAAGATCAGACTCTTCAATTAAAACTAGGGGAAAGTCGAGCTAGTTTGAAGAAAATTTCTCCGACTGGGAATAGCAAAGCAAATGACAAAAAAGTACTGCAGAAAATCTGAGACAGACTGCTCCCATCTGCCAGAAATTGAGCAGGAAAATGTGAAAGTCAGATGCTATCACAAAGGCCAAAAGTTGAGGAAAAAGCAGATCCTTCAAACTGGAAAGAGAGATTCAGATTTTGTTATCTTCAAGTAGAGATTTGAAGGATGTGAATCTGTCGGATAGGAAAAGTGACCAAATGTTAGATGGAGAATGTACATTTAATTCTTCTTTGAAATCCAAGCATAATGTAGGTAAATTAAATGCAGGTCGCAACACTGTTAACAAAAAGTAAGAGATCAGCTCAAACAAATGCTTTTGAATGCCGGTTGGACAATTGAATTAAGGCCCCAGGAGAAGTAGAGCATACGAAGATTCTGTTTATGTGTCTCCTCAAAGGACAGGTTATTGGTCTATCACCAAGGCATATGCCGTGTTTCAAGAGCAGTTGAATCTTGCAATGACGGCAAGTGCAAGGATGTATGTGAAAGTTCACCTGAGGAAAGGGATCTTGACCTAGGTGGAGCAAGAGTCATCCTTTCCTGCTATAACAAAGAATGAATTAGACTTGTTGAAGAGAACGTGGTTAACAGGAGAAAAAGTAAGGGAGAGCTTGAGAGAACTGAGAAGTGTGGAGAAAGTGGAAGCAAAATGACAAGGCTAGGTACCGCTGGGAGAAACTCTATAGAGGAGAGCAAAAGGTTCAGTTCTTTCGTTGAAAATTCAAAAGCCGCTGATGGTTCATAGCACATAAGCATCTTCTGGTAGAAAGAAACAAGCAAAGAACTTGCGCCCTTGTGGTCCGTGGAACTTATCAAGAGGAAGAGGATGAAAGGGATGATTACATTCCTTATGACTGGAAACGACAGTTCTCTCCTGGATGATAGATTTAGGGTTGTGCATGAAAAAGGGAAGGTGAAGTACATGAACAAGAAGAGAACACGAGCAAAATTAGAGGGACGGATTACAAGAGATGGCATTCATTGCAGCTGTTGCAAGCAAAATTCTTACGGTGTGGAAGTTGAGCTTCATGCCGGTAGCAAAGAGATCGGCCATATGAGAACATCTTTGTGGAGGATGCTGGAGTTTCCCTGTTTCAATGTCAGCTTAATGCATGAAGAAGCTGGATGAGTCTGAAAAGGTGTGGATTTTATTCAATAGATTCTGATGATGACCTAACGATGATACTTGTGGTATTTGCGGAGATGGTGGTGATTTGATCTGTTGTGAGGTTGTCCTTCAATTTCCATTTGAGTTGCTTGGGTATCAGGTAATTAATATAAATCTTGGTTGTTGTTTATAATGCCCCATCTTATTCTTGATGGTGAGGGTTGAAAACAAGGTCATTTCTTCAGTCTTTATTCTATGTTCCTTTTGTTCTTCAGGTTTTGATTCTTGTTCCCCTTTTTCCATTTGTGAGGGTTGGGTGAGAGGGGGTTGGGCTTGAGGGGAATATTCTTCTAATTCATTGGAAACACGGGGTGAGGGGGGGTGGGGCGTAAGGATGAGAACGGCATTAACAGGGGAAAAATTTATTGTGTTCACCCTTTTCTACTACTGAGTTATTAATATTTCTATTGAATAGATATCAGGCAACCTTGATTTCCTCGTATGTCTCTTTGCCTAATGATGTCTATCTTTGTCCTAACTTGGGTTCCTTGTGACTATCTTTGCAGATGCTTCCTCCTGGAGAATGGCACTGTGCAAACTGTGTGTGCAGGTTTTGCGGCTCAGTTTCTTCTGCTGCTGCTCCCCAACTGTTTTCTTGCTCCCAGTGTGAGAAAAAATGTATGGCTTCCTAAATAAGATTTATATTCCCTTCATTTCCTCAATTATTATTTTATATGTGAACTATTGGAATGACGAAGCTTTTCTCGACTACTTAATCTTTGTAGACCACCAAGATTGTATGCCTGAGGTTGATTCTACTTCTGTCCCTCCCAACAACGGAAGCACTTCGTTTTGTGGGCAAAGTTGCAGAATGGTACTAGCTATATTTTTGGTTTTGAACATTTTATTTATCAAATCTTCTTAAGATAGTCGCTTTATGCTTTTCTCCGACAGGTCTAGATTGCCATTGGACTGCATAAGCCAAAGATTTCTATATTTTTGTTGATTCTTTTCAGAAATTCACTATTCCATTTATTGATATACTCATGGCACTTCCCCATTTTTATTATTGGTAGAGTTTTCCATTCAACTAAGCAAAAGATGGTTTCAGAAACTATGTTTATGTATTAATCTGAAAGCGCCACTATATGTCTTGTGATTTCAGTGTGCTATGTGTCATTTAACCGTTCTGCTACCTTTCTGATTTTTGCAAGTAGTAATTTACATTTTCCCGATTTCATTATTTTTGTGGATATTGAGTAAAATATAGAGTTTGGTCTAAATTATATAGTACCAGTCCCTTAAATTGTCGTGACATGAAGTTCATTGAGATGTCACGGAGGAAATGAACTATGTTTGATGTCATAATAATTAGAATTTATCTGTTCTCAAAGTTCTTCACATGCATTATCAATGTACTTGTAATGCCATATGCTTTATATTGAACAATCCTTTTTTAAGGTCACTGGGATGAAGCCATTCTTTGTAACTCCTCAGGTTTATAAACAGTTGAAGAAACTTCTTGGGGTGAAGAATGATTTGGAAGCTGGATACTCTTGGCGTCTGATTCGTCGTTTTGATGAGGATTCTTTGGAGTCTCTAAGCAGGCTATCTCAACGGGTTGAATGCAACTCTAAGATTGCGGTTGCTTTTGCAGTTATGGATGAGTGCTTTCGACCCATCACTGACCCAAGAAGTGGCATTAACCTGATTCATAATGTTGTATATAACTGTGGGTAAGCTTTGGTTGAGCTTTTGCTTTTAGAAAACATGTTTGACAAGATGTGTTAGTATGAAGTGCTCAGTCTATGGAATTAGTTCTTTTGCATATTTAATAAGCTTTTCTAAATCGTACTTTTTTTTTTTCTCTTGTAGATCTAATATCAATCGGCTAAACTACTGTGGCTTCTATACTTTCATCTTGGAGCGAGGCGATGAAATTATCTCTGCTGCATCTATCAGGTTTTTTTTTTTAAAAAAAAAATTAAATATCATTATACCTGTCCATATCTATGTAACTCTTAGGAGCTTAAGATTTTTTGACTGTTATAGTTATGCTCAACTTTTTTTCTCTGTCATTATACTTATGCTTAAGTTTTTTTTTCTTTTAATGTCATGATACTTACGTTTAATGTTATTATACTATAGCATTGGTGAGTCTAAATTCATTCTCCTTTTTATTATATATGTATTGCTTGATGTATCTAGAGCATGTCTTAAATTTTATGTGACTTTGGCTTTAAGATTGAACCTATATTTTTATCGAAAAGGATGATCTCATATGCTGTTATGTGTTCACTGAAGCTCATTCATTAGATGTTTCTTAATTGTTGTAAATGGCACCTAAACTTTATCTGAAAATTAGTTTATGATCGGTAGGCTTTACATTTGAAGTTTTAAAGATCTTGTGTTCTTTTTTTGGCTTATGTTGTTTGTTGTCCACAAAACAGAATTCATGGCACCCGATTAGCAGAAATGCCCTTCATTGGAACAAGAAATATGTACAGGCGTCAAGGGATGTGTCGCCGACTTCTAAGTGGGATTGAATCGGTAATTTATCTTGGCTTTTATTCCTTTAAATTGCCAATCTGTAACATTTGTATCATACTTCTTTCCACATATTTGGTTCTATCCTTTTTGCACTATGGAAATTGTTATTTAACAGCACCATGCTAGTTTTTTTTTTTTTTCCCCTTTAGGAAAATCCTTCAGATCTTCTTTTGAGATATGTTTTTTTCTTATGCTACCATTATCAGTTCCTGGTAGGAATTGTTTGTCTTAACTGCGAAGTGCAAAGTTGCGTACCTCTGATGTCTCGAAGTGCAGTTTTCTGAATCATTGCATACTTTAAGTCGATACAATCCTACAATTTTTTTTTCTGGGGTATAAATTTTGGTCATCTCTTTCTTATATCCTAATAACGTAATTTTATGAGAAGTTAAATACTTCCTGACTGAAACTTTTAGCCCTCTCAGCATCCGCTATGGCAGTTTCTTCTGGGAGTTTGGTTATGAGAAGTTTTTTTTTTTCTTTGATGTGTGTGTGTGTGTAAATCTTGGTCATTTCTTATATTCTAATGATATGATTTTGGTGAGAAGTTAATACTACTGCTACTTTTATTCTCACCTTCCACCATTGCAGTTTGTTTTGAGACTAATTGTTGGCCATCTTTGTAGGCTCTCCACTCACTTAATGTTGAAAAACTCGTAATACCTGCGATAGCGGAACTGAAGGACACTTGGACTACGGTTTTCAGCTTTAAACCTCTCGAGAAATCACAAGAATTGGAGATTAGGTCTGTGAAATTGCTGGTTTTCCCTGATACTGGTATATTGCAGAAGCAACTACCGAGAAAAGATTCTGCTGAAAAGCATACGGCTTCTACCGGAAGTGATTGTGTGAATGCCAGCAATAATGATAAGGGTGAATCTGATAAGATGTCTGATCGTCAAACGCTTGCGGAAGATAATAGGTCCTCTACACCTGTTGAGCCCAACCTTCACACTTCTGATGACATTGTAAACGGAAAATATGAGGTCAAAGATGCTCAAACTACTCCTGTACACAAATCAGCCGATTCTGCCACTAATGGGCATTCACTTACTCCAGAATCTGTTCACCATAATGAAAGTGTAGAGCAACTTAAATCTGAAGCTAGAGATGAATTACACAGTGAGGCAAAGGTGGATGATACTCTAGAAATACTGATTGGGAATACTGATATTGTGGCAAAATCAGTTCATGGTGGTGGCACTTCCTCAGTACATAGTTGTGAAGCCAAACACACACAACTGGGCGATATTTCCTCTGCTAAACGTGAATCTCAAGGAAATGCTGCATCTGACGCTATAAATATTGCCTTTCCGGGGGATAGTCAAGCTTCATCTGGAGGTAGTTTAACAAACGGTTCTGAGGATATTGTTAAAGCCACTCCACTTGACTCTAATTGTCGTCCGAAGCTGCATGATTGTCACAATACACCTGACTCCATGGATACCTCGCTGTCATCTGTCTTTCCCGAGCCTAAGGATTCCTCAAGCCACAGCGATACGCCGAAAACCTCTAATAGAACAGACTTTGCTGTAGGTTCTTTTGAACAGAGTCCTAGTGATTTCATCAAAGCCTCTTCACAGCATCAGAGTTTCGATATAATTAATGAAGTCAAGGATTCTCCTATCGAGTTGGAGAGTTACAAGACCATGGATGAATCTCACTGCTCTAGGATCGAGGATCAGCCTGAATTAAGCACTTCGAATGAGATCTCGGTGGAAGTTCTTGTCAAGCCTAGTCATGTCTGTGATGATGTTGAAAAAGATACTGACAGCTGCCAAGATGATATGGCTTTTGGAAAACCTGCTTATTCTTGTGGCTTGCAACAGTTCACTGTGCTTCAGAAGTGGTAGTTAAGCTAGGCAAGGGGTGTGAAGCCAACAATGACTCAGCTGGTTTAAGCATTTTTGTAGCAAGTTTAGTAAGTTTTAACTTCTCCACCCTTGTTGATGGTCACTATTCGACAGAATGAAGCACATATTATTCCCTCTGCTCTGCTAACCCTGGTAGAAATGAAATGATATATTTTGTTCTCTTCTAAGCACTGGTGATGTTGTACTGCTGCAACTTAGGATGACCCTCTTCACTAATGAGATAGATGTTGTCAACCTCTACTTTTTCAGGTTGATATATTTTTTTTCTGAGAGTTTAAAGCCAACGAAGCAGGCTTGGTAAGCTCATCTCTTCATTGTAAGCTATTCGTCATTTGAGCACTATCAGGAATATACATAATGCTAGCTGCAATTTGGATTCATATAATTTTATCGCAGGGATAGTTAGATGCTTCATGAAACTCTAATTGTTTCTGTTCTCATTAATGCAGCTACTCATTTCCGAAATTATTCAAATCATAACAATCCCACCATTGTAATTTGCAATTCTCCTATTCGAACACTTCTCCTTCAGCCTCATTGATTAATCCTAAGCGCGTGTAACTTTTTACTCGGCCAAATTGTCAACCTAGCTTGTTCTGACCCAATTTATCAGGCTAGGTATTGAAAATGAATCTGAATTAGTTAGTTCTAGAGCTGGCTTTGACTAATGCTTTGAACCCATTGCTTTTAGAATCCCGCAGTGCCGACCATAAATACTTCGAAAGAATGGTACCCCGCTACTAATGTAAAATAATGTTCATAACATAACATTTCATCATTATCATTTATTTTCTTTCCTCGAAAAAACTATTTCTAGCACTTGCTCTTATTCCTTCTTTAAATATGAAATTCACTTTGTTACTCGCCATTATTTATGATTGTTAATGCTGAATTTTTATCACTTTTCAGGAAGGACCACTATAACCTGATGTACAGAATTCGTTACCGAAAGTGCTTACTGCGATGACAGCTCGGCCTTTTTGCGTCTTAATTATTTTATCTTCTATCCACTGAGTTGGTTTTTTTCTTTTTTTCTTTTTTCTTTTTCCCCCTTTTCTGATGCTAATAGTTTGGTTATGGAAGGTAAGTTCCAGTTGAAATTGAATTACTATTTTTGAACCAGTTAGGTAAAAAAAACAAATTATAGTGTACAGATGGGACTAGATGCTTGTAAAAGTTAATCCAGATTAGGTAACTGTAGCTGGATGCTTTAGATATCAATTTTTTTCCTCTTTTTTATTGTTTTGTTTGTGTTCATATTTTAAGATCCTTCTTCTGTTTTGCTTCTACAAGCAGTCAATTTTGTAAGTTCATTAATGAATGCATAGTGATTTATTGTTCACTGCACAGCCTGCACTGATGGGATGGGTAGAAGTGCTTTCTCTGCCAGCCATTTTTTGTCTTCAGCTCAGTTGTATGATAACAATCACATTATCAGAATGATTTTATTCTTATTTACCTGGCAAAAAAGTTTGGCAGTTGATATTCGAGATTTCGAAGCTTAGTTTATTTTATATTTTCAGCTAAATTTATTTCAAAATAAATGGATT
>JAQNDB010003426.1:0-15000 GCA_029204045.2 Tillandsia leiboldiana | reverse complement strand
ATTATAAAATTTGCAACTATTTGATAATTAGGTTAACAATGGCGAAAAAATTTAAAATTTAATTTTAAATATTTCTAATTGTTTAGATCATATTCAGCGGTATCGATCAAAAATAAATTGGTGGCAACAGAGCTATTTTGCTACTGATAGTATTCCAGTTCAACTATATATATATATATATATAATTCATATGATATTGAATTTAAAAAAATAAATAAATTATTAGTCCTACATAATACTAAAATTATTTATAATTAGATATGACTGAAGGCAATTTAGTCCAAAATATAATTTATTAATTTAAATAAATAAAAATAATATTAATAATTTTAAAAAATATTTATAATATTTTATAACTATCGAGAAAAAAATATTTGAAATAGTGACCAGATTTAATGAATCCGTAAATATAGTTATGTTTAATAATAATTTATATACAAAAGTTGTAGTATTAGTTTTGGGATTATAATAAAGGAATATGTTTCATTGGAAGGTCAATTAAAGCATTCGTAGTTGCCAAAAAATAAAAAATAAGATTTTTTAAAAAATAAAAATAAAAATAAAAATTCGACTAGGAGATGAAATAGCGTCTAGATTCGATGTATTTTTCTACACGCACCCAATTTTTCCGTATTAATTTATTTCTTTTCAGGTACTTAGAGTCAAATTTCATTTTGGTCCTTTGACTTTTGGTTTTGGCATTTGAACTGGAACTTTTGTTAAAATTTCATTTTGGTCAATAAATCACATAAAAGGATCTAAATGATATTTGATAAAGTTTGGGACTATGAACACAATTTATCCACTACTATTCTAACCGAGAAAATCACCATTCACCAATCGCTCATGTGGACCCACCATTACCTTCCAATTATCTCGCGACAGCTCAGCAACAACGACTAAGATTACTGGACCAAAAGTTCCCTGAACCAGGCGTACCACGTCATCCATGAAAGCCACAAAAATTGTGTTCAAAATATTTAAAAAATTATAATTTTTTTTTTTTTTAAACCATGAGTTTGAAATCTTATTATTTATTATGGTGGTAAGTAAAATAAAAATCAATAATGTGAAAATGATTTATCTTTTTTTATTAGTAATAAATAAATTTTCAAAAAATTCATATATATATATATATATATATATATATATATATATATATATATATTAATCAAATATTAATAATACAGTTTCAAAAGCTATAGAAATGAGGAGAGCGATAGGACGTCCTGCTGGTCCCCAGAGGAGACCTCCCCGATCTCCGAAGGGCTTTAACCCGCTCCCCGTTCGCCTTCACCCCCTTTCCATCTCGGATGCGCGTACCCATCCTGTGGTCCCTCGCCCTCGGGACTCGCGTGTCCGGCCCCACTTCTCCTTCAAGGAGGCGGTCTTGTCCCCCAGGTCTGGCCCCCCTCTTGTGAGGTCCTCGACTGCTAGGGCTCCTGGCCGCTCCCCCCCTTCTCCCTCTCTCCCCCCCCCACCCCCCCAGGTTCCTTCTCAGCCCGGTCCTGTTTGGTCGTTGTTTTAAGTGTTTTGAAAAGGGCCACTTTGCGGCGAGCTGTCGGGAACCGCGGAGGTGTTTGCTGTGTATGAGCGTTGGGCATTCGGCCGCCTCCTGCAGGGCCCGCATCGTCCCGTCCGGGAGAAGCATGGACGTTCCCTCTTTCGCGGGCCGCCCTCGCTCAGCTGTTGCCCATCTCGATTGCGGATTGCATCCTTCGGGGCAGCCGGCCCCCGTTGGCCGAGTGGCTCGGGCGGAACCGGTTGGACTACCGCCGGCGGATCTCAAGGCGGTCCTCTCTCGAGGTTTGGCGAGTCGTTTTGGGGGCAACAGTCTCGATTACTCGGTGGCCTCTACTGCGTCACCCAACGGCGTGGCGGTCTTCTTTCCTAACTGGGTGGCGCGCGAGTCGGCTATCTCTCGGAGTCCCCTGCTGGTCGATGGCCATTGGTTTCGCTTCTCTAATTGGACTGAATCCGCGGAGGTTGGAAGGGGTCATTTGCATCACAAGGTTTGGATTAAGCTTCATGGCTGGCCTGTTCTTTGCTGGAACTCTGAAGATGTTCGTGCTGCTGTCAGTGGCTTTGGGGCCCTGTGGGAAGTTGATGAGGTTAGCGAGTCTTTGGCTGAAGTGTCCTTTTTCAGGGTCCTCGTCCGGTGCAGGCATTTCCGGGTCATTCCGGAATCGCTCCTTCTGGTCGTCGAAGACAGGCGCTTTAACATCCGGATTGAGATCGATTCGTGGGAGGTGGCTCCTCCAATTCTCCTTGGCGAGGCTGCGGACCGTCGTCTGGGGTTGGACTCGGCTGAAGCTCAGCGCGCGTTTTCTGCTGCTCCGCCGGCTGATGATCCCCGGGGTGGTGGGATTGCCAGCGGGTTTTGCCCGGGGGTGGCGGAGGGGCCGCCGGCCTCGGGGTGCTCGGCCGGAGGGCCGGTGGGCCTTTCGAATTTGAATTCGCAGGCTCTCTCACCTCTGCAGCCGTACTCTGGGGCTCTGCAGCACCTGCTACCGACTTCCTGTGACGCCTCTGACATCCCCCCCTCTCTCCTGGCCTCGGGTGGTGTGGTTCCTGAGGAGGGTTCTCTTCCCGCCTCGGTCTCGTCTCTGGGGGTCGGGCCTGGGCAAGCCCTGGGCGGGGCGGGCCCTTGTGGAGGGTTTGGGCCTGGCCCCTCCAGCGCTGGGCCCCCGCGCGGGGTGCCTCCCCCCTTGCAGACCTCTGGTTTGTGCCCCCCCCCCACGGCCCAGGTTGCCTCTCTGCTGGGCCCGCCCCCAGTCATTGAAGCCCCCCTTTCCTCTGGGCTGTGCGGGTGCAGGTCGTCGGGCTTGGCGCTTTCCAGGTCTCCCCAGCTCGGTTCTCCTCCCTCGGCCCAGCCCTCGTCGGTCTCTCCCCCTGCCTCCCGGAGAAGCCTCCGACTCGCCTCCAAGCGCAACGGAGTTCTTCTCCCTTCTCTGAAGAAGGCGCAAGTCCTGAGGTGCAAGAAGCTCGGCTTCGTCCCCTCCCCGAGGCGGGGGGTCGCTGCTCCGCCTCCTCCCCTCGCGGCCCCCGACTCCCCTGGCCCGTGCGTTGGCCCCTCTGGGACTGCGCTGTCGTCCTCTTTGCCGGCGGAATCTGGGGGGCGATCGGCGGGGTTGGCTCCTCTCTCTGCGGAGAAGCGTAACCCTGCAGCTCCGCTCTCTGCAGAGGACGTTTCCCGCATCAAGGCTTTTTGTGGAATAGTAGACGCTGAGGTACGCTCTGCTCCGGTTCCCCCGGGTCCGACTGTGGTGCTGGCATGTCCTGCGCCGGGTGGAATGGGTGGGCTGTAACTCGGTGGAGTTTGTTGCCGGGTTTCGGTTGTCGCGGGGTTTCTTGTTTCTGCTAATGGCTAGGAATCGGTCCTTTCGCTTTCTTTCTTGGAACGTCCGCGGGCTCAACGACCCGGGCAAGTGTTCTTCTATTTTCGCTTTGCTTCGAAATGCTAGATGTAGTGTAGTTTGTTTGCAAGAAACCAAGTTGGCCTACATCTCTGCGGGGAAGTTGCGGTCCTTCTGCGGGTATTCTCTGACGGACTTTCGCTCCCTGGATGCTTCGGGGACTAGAGGAGGCCTCCTCACGGCGTGGAACCCGTCTCTCTTCGACTGGCGCGCCGACTGGAGAGGGGTTTTCTCGCTTAATGTTCTCCTGAGCAGGAAAGCTGATGGTACTGTTCTGCTAATCTCTAATTTTTACGGCCCGACGTGTGCTTCTCTGAGAGCGGGTCTCTTCGCGGAGCTTAGGGCCATCGGTGAGGCGGCACCCGAGGTGTGGTTAGGAATTGGCGATTTCAATGTTCTGTTCTCCTTGCAAGATAAGAATGGGGTGCCTACGAATGTGGCTGAGATGCTCCGATTCAGGGAGGTTATTAATGAGATTGGCCTGTTTGATTTGCCGCTTTTGAATCGCTCTTTCACCTGGTCTAACGGCAGGTCTTCTCCGACTCTTGAGCGCCTGGACAGGGCCTTCATCTCCCAGGGTTGGCTTTCCTCGTTCCCGAACTCCTCCCTGAGGGCGCTCCCTAGGCCGCGGTCTGATCACTGTCCGATTCTGGTATCGGCTTCTTCCTTCATTCCGTCGGCTTCCCTCTTTCGCTTCGAATCTTTCTGGTCTCGGCTTCCGGCCTTTCATACTACTGTGAGCGATGCTTGGAGCTCGATGTCCGGGGCTCCTGATCCACTGACGAACTTCTCGGGCAAGCTCTCGGCCACCCAGAGGGCTCTGAAGTCCTGGAGTTTGGGTCTCACTTCGGGGCTTAGGATGCAGAGAGATAAGTGCTTGCAGTGGATTGACTGGCTTGACAGAGCTGAAGAGTGTAGGCCCCTCTCTGGCTTGGAATGCTCCTTGCGGCCGCAGCTTAAGATGCGATATGAGGAGCTCTGTTTACTGGAGGAGATGAAATGGAGACAACGGTCTCGTGTGCAGTGGTTGAAAGCGGGGGATTCCAATACCAAATTCTTTCATCGCCGAGCGAACTGCCGGAGATCCTCTAATCTCATCTCACAGATTTCTGATGGTTCCTCCTCTCTCTCGTCTCCTGCGGATATTGCGAACCACCTTCACTGCTTTTTCCGCAATCAGCTGGGTGTGAAGTTCATCCCGTCGGCCTCGATCAACCTGCACCTTCTTTTGGGGATGATGTGCCGGACCTTAATTTCCTGGATGCCCCGTTTACCTTGGAAGAGGTGTCGGCGGCTGTCTTCTCGTCTCCTCCTGAGAAAGCACCGGGCCCGGACGGCTTTCCGATGTTATTCTACCAGCTGTTTTGGGGTATCATTAAAGAGGATGTCATGGGGGTCTTCGAGGGGTTCTTCTCTGGCACGGTCTTCTTGAACTCCTTTAACTCGAGCTGGATCTGTCTCATTCCGAAGAAACCGGCGTCCTTGACGGCGCGAGACTTTCGGCCTATCAGTCTGGTCCACAGCCTTCCGAAGCTCCTTTCGAAGGTGCTAGCAGCTCGTTTGCAGGTGTGCATTCACTCTCTTATTAATCCTTGCCAGACTGCCTTCATCAAGGGGCGTTATATTCTCGACAACTTCCTGTGCGCCCACTTTCTGGTACATCACTTGCATTCTACCAAGAAGCACGCTGCCGTGCTGAAATTGGACTTCGAAAGGGCCTTCGACAATGTTAATTGGAGCTTTCTCCTGGACATTCTGGAGGTCCGAGGGTTTGGTGACCGTTGGATCTGCTGGATCAAAGGACTTTTATCCTCAGCCTCGACCTCGGTGTTATTGAATGGTGTACCGGGTTCTTCTTTCTGCTGCGAGAGAGGACTTCGTCAGGGGGACCCTCTCTCACCTCTCCTGTTCATCCTGTGTGTCGATGTGCTCTACAGAATGCTCCAGGCGGCGGTGGATGCAGGTCTCCTACCGGCTGTGGAGCTGGGGGATCAAAAGTTCCATTCTCTCCAATATGCGGACGATATGTTGATCTTCTTCGATGGCACTATGGAGTCGGCTGCAACTATTAGGGTCATTCTGGATGGCTTCTCCGCTAGCTCTGGACTCAGGATCAACTTCCGGAAAAGCTCCCTTTCTCCTATCAACCTCTCGTCTGAGGTGGCTGTTTCGTTGGGTGTTTTCCTGGGGTGCCCCCTAAAGGAGTTCCCCTTCCCTTATCTGGGTCTCCCTCTCTCTCCGAGGAAATTGCGTAATGTGGACTTCGCCCCTCTCATTGAGAAACTTGACTGCAGGTTGGCCGGGTGGAAGGGTGCCTTGCTCTCTCGTGGGGGTAGACTGGTTTTGCTGAACTCGGTTTTGTCAGGAATTCCCTCCTATTTCTGTTCGGTGTTCCGACTACCGGCCGGGGTGATTGCGGCAATCGACAAAATCAGGAGGGGCTTCTTCTGGCGGGGGAAGAAGCTTGCTAACGGTTTCCATTGCTTAGTGAAGTGGGGGGTCGTTTGTCGACCCAAACGGTTAGGAGGGTTGGGTGTTCGACAACTGCACGCGTCCAACTCGGCGCTCTTGATGAAGGCCTTGTGGAATTTTTTCAATGCCCCATCGTCTCCTTGGGTTCGAGTCGTCCGGGCCAAGCACTACAGACGCAGACCCCTCGCGATTGCCGGAGGGTCCCCCGCTAGGTGCTCTCCGGTTTGGAAGGATCTGCTTAGGCTGGCCCCCCCCTTCCTTTCTTCTGTTAATTTCTTGGTGGGTAATGGTAATTCCACCCCTTTTTGGACTTCCAGATGGCTGGGGGATTCGGCCCCCATGGCCCTCCTTCCCAATCTATTTGCGGCGGCAAGGTTCAAGCATCTGTCGGTCCGTTCGATGCTGTCTCGTTTCTCCCCCGGTTGGGACTCGGCCTTTTCCCAACCCTTGACCTTAGCGGAGCATCGGGAACTTTTGCAGTTGAGGGCGCTGATGGACAATTGCTCGCTTTCAAGCGACCCCGACTTGCTGCTTTGGCGTTGGAACTTGGATGGTCGGTTTTCTACACGGGATGCCTATTATTTCTTGGTTTTCGGCGGAGTTAAGAACACCAATCTGAAGTTTCTGTGGGGTGTCAAGGCACCCCTACGGGTGAGGATCTTTCTTTGGTTGGCGGCGCGAAATCGGGTTCTCACCGCAGACACCATGGCCTGACGTGGTTGGATTGGCCCTTCTATCTGTGTGCTCTGCTCGAGATGCGGCGAAAATCTGGAACATCTTCTGTTTTCCTGCGCTTTCGCTCTGAACCTCTGGAATCGTCTTTTGGGGCGGTTTGGTATCGCAGCGGCTTCTGGTCCTTTTCTTCTTTCCTCAAGCGTTTTGGCCTCTAGATGGTGCATGGTTAGATCTCTTTTCTCTGGACGCTCCAGGGTCGCTTTCGACCAATATTTCGCGGCCGCCTGTTGGGAGATCTGGAAAGAGAGGAATGCACGGCTTTTCAACAACCGCTCTTCTTCTCCGGCCGAACTGGAGAATGCAGTTTTAGGTGCTGTGAACTTCTGGGCTTCGAACCTGAACCCTGGGGGCGGGGGGATGTGAGTAGGAGCTCCGTCGGATGTTGATTTGTGGGTATATTTTAGGGTCTTCTAGCTGATGAAGTAAGTTTCTGGGAAGATGCTACTGGTTTTCTTTCACCTTGGATCTGTGGGTGCTTCATGCGGCTTTGGTGTCCCATTTCGTTGGATCTTTAGTTCTTGGGGTTTGTCCCGGATGGTACCTTGCTTGGGTTACTTGGAGGTTTCATCTGACCCCTCGCGGCAATCTCATGGTCCCTGCGATTGGCCCTCTCACCATTGTCCCTGTATCCTGTTGCTATCACCGCCTTAGGGCAGCATGGGCTATCAAGGATAATGCTAGCTTGGGTGTGACAATGGGTTCTTATAAAGAATTGATGCAATTTGGTTTCTTTCAATATGGGTTGGATCTTATGTACTGATGGCAGGGCTCCATTTCAACTCGCTGTGGCTATCTTTCGGGTCTTAGACTTGCTACTTGCTACTCCGCTTCTTGCTTCTTGGCTACCTTGCTGCTTAGCTTACTGAACTTGGCTATGTTCTTATCTGTTTTATGTAAGTATTAACTCCTCTGGGTATCCGGTTCGGGCGTCCATGTTTGGGGGCCATGGTTTCTGGCGTGTGATTGCAAAAAATCTGAGGTCACTGCAAAGGCCGGTTTTCATTTATAATCGCTTTCAATGATGGACAGCAAGAGGAGGCTGGGAAACTTGACTCGTTCATCGACACAACAGTAACTTCATCAGTTATTGAGCTGGGAAACAAAGGTTTTGTCGGTCTTTGAGTTGTTCTGTGCTTCTCTAGGCGTTCCTGTCTTTTTTGCTTGTGGTTCTCGGTTGACCACTCGCCTATGTTTTGCGGCTCGTTCTCTTTCTTTTGTCGGTTCGGGCGCTGGGCACACTTCTTGCTTCTGTGTTGTATCTGTGTTGTAGTGGGTCTTTTCTTTTCTTTCCTTTCTTTTCTTTTCTTTCTCTCTTTCTGTACGTTTTCAAATAGGGTATATCCCTGTTTAATCAAAAAAAAGCTTTTGTTGTAATAATATAATAATATTAAGCAATGATAATAATTTTTTTAAAAAATTTCATACAGTAAATATATTCCTACGAAGTTTAACTTTTAATATTTACTTTTACAAAAGTCCTAAGTTTATATATATATTTTTCTGATTTGTTACTGCTAGTTTATTATTTATTCTTTTAACAAAATAAAAACGAAATGTCAATTTTATTTTTTTAAATATGTCTTTCGTAAATCTCATTGTTAAAATAGTACAAAAATACATAACGTTCATTAACTAATCAAGATTAAGTATTTAAACTATACCTAATTATATTTTTCTAACGAATACTGACGGTATAAATATATATATAAATAATTTAAAATTTTTTTAAAAATAAATATAAAAAATTAAAATATATCTATACTTCATTAGGTTTGTAAGGAGGCATATGAAATTAATAAAAAAATAAAAAAACAAACCGGTCTACGGTGGACCCGGTTCATACAATAGTTAGAGCACATGACAGGGTGGAGGCGATATTTTCGGTGACGATTTTGTCCCGCGTCGAACCAAAATCGCTTCTATAAAATGCGGCTTCTGGGGCTTTCAAAAGGCGCAGTGCGTGAAGGGTTTAATACGAGCCCCTCCCCCTCCCTTTGATCTAAGGTCAAATTTTTCCATTTTTTTGTGAATTTTTGGGTATAATTTGAGATTATATTTGTTCGTTGTAGTGTGGTCGTGGATTTGCCTTTTATTTGGATGTTTTAGCTTGTAATTTGAGCTCAAATTTCAAAAAATATCACCAGAATCTTGTTATTTTGTTCAATTAATGTCAAAACCAATTCTTAAACTTGTTTGGATTCGAACACTTTGATTACCATTTTTTTTTTAATCAAATGTTGAGCTTTGGTGATTACTTTTGTCGCAGTTGGTTCGAGAAATGGGTGAAGTGGCTCCAACAATCGCCAAGGATGTTACTGAAGTAAGCTTCAATATATATATATATATATCTAATTATTTGTTTATTTGTTAATTTTTGTTGATTTAATGATCAAAACTTGTTCTTTGTTATGTATTTGTTGTTTGATTTAGTGATTTTGTGTTCAGTTGATTGGTAAAACCCCACTGCTGTATCTCAACAATGTTACAGCGGGATGCGTGGCCCGCATCGCGGCTAAGTTGGAGATGATGGAGCCCTGTTCCAGTGTTAAAGATAGGTGATTCATATATGTTTTGTGAGAATCGTAAAATTCTCAATTTGTGTAGTAATTTAATTTGTTTTTGCTTTTGGTTTTCGGATTTAGATGTTGTATGATGGTTGCTGATAAATTTTAAAATTTCAGGATTGGATATAGTATGATTACCGATGCAGAGGAGAAGGGATTCATCGAACCTGGGAAGGTCGGTAATCTCGTATAAGATTCAATTGATATAATTAGATCTATATTCTGTGCAAAAAAGTATATAAAATATGAAGTTGTTCTTGAATTTTCCATTTCTCCTTCTTACACTCTGTGCTAGAACAGGTTACAAACATATTGACGCGTCTTGGCACTCATGACTATGATCTTTTTGCTAATCTCTTCCTTATCGGTGTCCTATCCATCGTGTTTTCATGTAAAGAAGTCGATAGCAAGCATAATTAAGCTACAATTAGTTTGGTTGAGTTGTTTTTTTTTTTTTTTTTATCTCCTTTGTTTTTCCTTTTCAATGTTAGTTTGCGCAGCTACGGCTTGAATTCTGGGCTTCAGGGTAGTGGTTGTGTTGGGTGCGAGTTCATATTATGTTGTGTTTTTGCTTTACCCTATTAATGAATTGAACAGAGAATCACCCTATCTTACTTTTCAAATTAAAGCTACTGTTGGTAGCTTGAATAGATATTGTCCGTTTACGTATCAAATTGCTTAGTTATTTTATAAGAAATGTGTATCTGATGAATCAGTAGGATGGTTTTTTTCGTAGGAATTCGGTTAATCTGTCTCAATTATGAATGCCTTTTATCGACAGAGTGTGCTGATTGAACCCACGAGCGGTAACACCGGCATAGGACTGGCCTTCATGGCGGCTGCGAAGGGCTACAAGCTTATTCTTACCATGCCGGCTTCCATGAGCCTCGAAAGAAGGATCATACTTAAGGCTTTTGGTGCTGAACTTGTCCTCACTGATCCCACCTTGGGCATGAAAGGTGCTGTTCATAAAGCTGAAGAGCTCGCAGCGAAGACACCCAACTCTTATATTCTTCAGCAGTTTGAAAACCATGCTAACCCGAAGGTATAATTTTACGTTCTAGTCATTAGAAAATTGAATATTATATCTAGCAAAACTGAAAATGAGATATGTATGCATAGTTACAAAACCCTTATCTGAATTTTTGTATACCCCTCAAATGTACAGTTACAAAACCCTTCAGTTTGCGAGTCATTAAATTCATGGGGAGAAGTTGGTTTAGTACTACAATTTTTAAAAGAGGTTCACTTTTAGAACATGGAAGCATCTGCAAGAGAGTTAGTTTGTAAGTGCCTATAATAAAATCCAGAATTATGTTTTGTGTTAGAACCTGATAAAAGGATAGGTCTGCAAAGTTATGTGAAATTATAATATTTTTCAGGGGCATTATGATACCTAACAATCAGTTTACCCGCAGGTACATTATGAGACTACTGGACCTGAAATTTGGGAAGGCACTGGGCACAAAGTTGATGCCCTTGTTTCTGGTATTGGAACTGGTGGCACAATCACTGGATCCGGAAGCTATCTCAAAGAAAAAAATCCTGAGATCAAGGTTCGTGTGAATTTCCGGTGTCACTAAATCATCATTAGTTCCATCTTATACTTCCTTTTGAATCAAACTTAGAAAATGTTCTCTTTGATTTTTAAGCAACTTAAGCTCAACATGAACTGACGAATTTTCTGGGTTTTATCTTCTTTTACTTAGCTGTATGGTGTTGAACCAACTGAAAGTGCAATTTTATCTGGAGGAAAACCTGGTAAGTTGCTCCATCCCCTATTTACTGCAAATCTATATTGTTGCTACTTAAACGCATGAAGGAAATATTCTTAGTCACTCACACATATAAACATATAAGATCTTCACATGAGCTCATCATTTGAAAAGTATGATGATATAGAATCTTGTGTTCTCAATGATTGTTGCTGCATTTAGTATTATGCATATTCTCTTATTTAGAAGCAATCTTTTCTCAGTTTCAAAATACTGGTTTTATGTTTCTGGGCTTCTTGAGTTTCTGTGGTTTCCAAAGCTTGTGTGTTTCGGTTTCACTTTTGGTTGAAATTCTCCTATTCGAAAAGATCAATATAAACACACTTAATTGGATAACACATGATACAAATTAATTTTACAATATTATTCAATATTTAAGTATATAAAGTTGTGTTTATTTTACTTGTATAAGGTTGTTTCAGCGAATTTGGTGTAAGCCTTCTTTTGTGCAATTCTAATTGAAACCAAAATGTTTCGGTCTTGCATTCCGTTTGGATACTGTCTTCGGACGACCACTGGTAGAAACTACAACTTTGGTTCTAGAGTCTCATTAGCGTATGTCCCATTTTCTCAAGAAGCGTTGCTTGTTGTTTACTATTGTTAGCAACGAGCGCACAAACCCAACGGGATCAATTGGCGATCACGACAAAGAAGTAAATCCAAAATGCACGACAGAAAAAATAACACACAGATTTACGTGAAAACCCTTTGCAGGGAAAAAACCAGGGGCGAAAGAGGAGAGATTCCACTATGTAGAAAAGAGGGAATACAAAAGTTTTTCTTGATGATACAATCGCTCGATCTCTCTAGGGCAAAACAAAAGAGAAATTAGGGTTTTTCCCTAGCGGCCCGAGCCCTTCGCTTCCACCACAGACATCCACAAAATTTCCTGTCGCACCGCGAAGCCGTCGGCGAACCTGAATCATAATATCGAAGCGATTCCGATTTTGAGTCACATCTAACAACTATAAATATGAAGAAACTTTTTTCTGCTTCTTATATCCAGGCCCTCATAAGATCCAGGGAATAGGAGCTGGTTTTATTCCTGGTGTTCTGGATGTCAATCTTCTTGACGAAGTTATCCAGGTATGTCTAAATCTTGAGCAGTACCCAGCTTTATAGAAGAACAACATTCTTGGATATATTACGAGCTTCCGCTCATCTTCTTTACGACCTTCTGTGTGTGATTTGCCAGGTTTCGAGCGAGGAAGCTATTGAAACGGCGAAATCTCTTGCTCTGAAAGAAGGCTTGTTGGTGAGCTTCTTTTTTTTTTATCATTTTGCTCATGGCAGTGTTGCTGTAGCCTCCTTTATTTGTTTCGTATTCAAGCCTGTCGATCCTCTACCGCTGATTGTTGAACATTTCGCAGGTTGGAATATCATCTGGAGCAGCGGCAGCAGCTGCTATTAGGATTGCGAAGAAACCAGAGAATGAGGGAAAACTTATTGTTGTAAGTTGCCCGGCATTATCAAGTTACATCAATTTTCTTGATCATATTCACATTGCTCCCTTGAAAATTCTAAACTGCGCTCGACCACGTCGACATATGAGCAAAGTAATAAATATTTTTCCGAAGAAACACACACCAAGTAACAGATATTATAGCCGCAATTTCGCCTCGATCCTACTCCTTTTCTTCCTCTGCATCCGCCTACTAGTTAAATGAATCTCTCTCTATGCTGTTGTAGGTTGTTTTCCCGAGCTTTGGCGAGCGTTATCTTTCGTCGGTGCTCTTCCAGTCTATAAAGAAGGAAGCCGAGAGCATGATCTTTGAGCCTTGAGATGGCAATTGTTGCCAAATTATTGCAGTAGATGCTCAGTGTTGATGGTCTCTTCTCTTTCGAATCGTCTGTTTGGTCGATAATTAAACGAATGCAAGTATGCGTGTGTGCGCGCGCGCGCGTGCGCGTGCGCGTGTGTGGGATGCAATTGAAGCTGTTTTAAAGCATTGGATATTAATAGTACATTGCAGAGCTTTCAGTTATCTAGTATATTTGCTCATTTTACTTTGTGTAATTACTCATTTTGTTTTGTTTTGTTCTCTTATGAAAAAAGTGTAGGGGTGTTGGCCTTTTCTCTGATAAACATGTATGAGTTTTTAACTTATCTGTGCCACTGTGGCGAGTTATTTGGTTGGAACGGAATAGAAGAATTTTTTATTAGAAGAAACTCAAGTTGAGGTGTTTACTGTCGGAGATACGCTCCCTAAAGAACGATTGGTCTTCCTTCTAATCCCCTAATTATTATTATTATTATTATTATTATTATTATTATTATTTTTGAGATCTAGTTGGTTTCAGATTGTAGATAAGTTCACTTTTCCTTTTGAATGAAGTAAAAAAAAAAAAAAAAAAACTTATCTGTGAGATCATAATATTTTTTTGTTTCAGTAAATCTGAATATAGTTTACATTGTTGCAGTGATCTCTGTATGACTATAGTAAGGTTAAAAGTAATTTTTCTTTTCCTACAAACTAAACATTAAAAAACGTAAACTACAATTTTACGTAGAACCAAACACACCCTTTACATACCAGTTCTCACGAAGTTGTTGCAAATTTATGAATCGAAAACCTTAGAGGCTCCGATGCCCATAAAAAAAAAAAAAAAAAATTACTAAATCGTAAAACCGAAAGATCAGAGGCCCAAATTGCAATAAAAAAAAAAAAGAGGGGGTTCAAAATTAGTAAAAATGTTGGGGACCAATGGAGTAATTAAGCAAACCCATTAAACGAGAGGCCCATTAATGTAACTATGGCCTTATGGCTTTTTAGCCCAGTGCAACATAGAAGGATCTCAGCCCGTCCGATCGTTTTGTACTGCTTTAAGATTCGCGCAAGTTACGGACACCTCCTCCCCTCCTCCTCTCTACTAGGGGTTCTTTTCGTCGGCGCTCGTATATAAACCCCTCCGTCCCTTTTCGCCTCAACTTCCCCCGCTCCGGATCTCGAGAGGCGAAACCCTAGCTTCCGCCATGGTTAGTTCTCAAACCCTAATCCTAATCTGATCTACGCGATCGAATCGATTCGATTTCTCTTTTCTCCATCGTTGTTTAATTCGATTTGATTCGGGGTGGTTTTTTTGTTTTTTTTTTGTTTGATGTTTTTGGGTGTAGTCTCTGATCGTGAACGAGGATTTTCAACACATTCTTCGTGTTCTCAACACGAACGTGGATGGGAAGCAGAAGATCATGTTCGCGCTCACCTCCATCAAGGGTATCGGGCGCCGCTTCGCCAACATCGTCTGCAAGAAGGCCGATGTGGACATGAACAAGAGGTTCGCTTCGATCTCATGAAACCCTAATCCTTGATTTGTTTCGTAGTTCGTAGTGGAAACCTTTGAATTTGATTTAGGTTGTTTCTATCAATTAGATTAGGGTTTTTTGTTTCATCATAAGTGATTCTGTTAAATGTAACTGTTTGAATGCAATTTGAGCTGATTCAACACCAGATCAAAGGAGTCAAATTCCTAATTCAATCTAGAGAAATAACTCAGCTTAGAAACAATAAATCAAAATTTTGGGGCATGTTTATGAAAAAATAGTCTATTGCTGAGGGTGTCTCCACACGATTTTAGCCTCTCTTTTAATTATTGATGTAGGGCTGGTGAGATTTCGGCTGCTGAGTCTCGAGAATCTCATGACGATTGTCGCGACCCGCGCCAGTTCAAGATCCCGGATTGGTTCCTGAACAGAAGAAGGACTACAAGGATGGTAGGTACTCTCAGGTGGTGTCCAATGCTCTGGACATGAAACTGAGAGATGATTTGGAGCGCTTGAAGAAGATTAGTTTGGCGATTCTTAACATATTAATAACTTGCCATTTTTAACTATGTGCTCTTCTTCTTGTTGCATGTGGTTGGTTGGTTTGCGCATTTGCGTGCTTTTGCATTTACACATTGTTGTATGTCATGAATTCCATGAAATTAAGGAGCATGCAGATCTACTCCAAAACCTGGTTTGTCGATATATTATATATATATATATATATATATATATATATATATATATATATATATATATATTATATATATATATAT